>VACF01000854.1:0-204804 GCA_006891605.1 Pleurozium schreberi | reverse complement strand
TKGRWTWRAAAAAAAWYGGCATCATAGGATACTAGCTATACAATTGAAAGCTTCAATTGTATAGMAATATTGCATAAGCATAGTTATAGAATTATTATAGTATTGCAATTTTATCAAAATTAGTTACACATACAATATTCTTACAATAAAATTATGATATTGTTAGAAAACTATGAGTGTATTTATTTCGAATAATTTATATGTATTTTTAGTGTACAAATATGCAGTTATTTTTTGTTATAGAAATGTTCATTGTTTTTTATGTTGTAAGTATATTTTTTTGTATTATTACAATATAGTTTACATAAAATATATGACTATATGTATATATTTACAATAAAGTTATTTAATAATGTTAATATTGTATGTTGGTATTGTTGATGTAATGTATAGGGATAAATGTTGTATTGTTCAAATACTATAATGTACACTCAAATGCAGTACAACATAAGTATAAACAAAATATCATAAAAACGCAGTACTGCATGAGGATCATTTGGGTACTCTACTATTAACACCCTTAAGCTTATACTTATGCAGTACTGCAAAAGTTTCAAAAAAGTTGGGCTCAATTTTGTGATGTAGATTGATTCTTTGTCATCCATCAGATGCAAAACGTCCACTTCTAGTCCTCGGCATTCAAGGTTTAAGACAAGTTGATAGAATTTACATCCAAGGATGAATAAAGTTCTCTTTTGATATTGAATATGGTGAAAAACATCACTCATAAAATTGGTTGTTGCCAACTATAAAATTAAAGTGATTCTAAACATTTGTGRGTTGTTAAAGGATGAAAAAWCTAATGTGATTCAATTGGTCAAAATAAGAATTCAAAAGGATTTCCATTGACTTTTAGAATTTAAAATYAATTTCATCTTTTAGAGCATGGATATAGTTGCTAGTGTTTCTAATAAGATAATCTAATTTTTTTGGTCTTTGAAATCATAAAACTCTTCTACACCATGAGTGAGAATCATTTAATTTGTCCTTCTACTTGATTAGATGCTTGTTTCATGCATTGAAGCTTTTAATATTTAAGCTTTTAACCTACCAAATGAATGATGTGAGCACATTTAATTTGTGATTGCTTCCTATCTAGAGGCACTAAATTTTTTATATCCAAGGCATTTAAGGCAATTGGATTATTTTTTAAAAGACTTGTTATACAAATTGAAATTTTTTGTAACAAACACAAAGTGTTTAATATTACTAAAGAATTAATAATTTATTATTAGGAAGAAAAATGATATTTTCATGATCAAATATTTGACCTTATTTTTCTAGGTAGAATCTGTTGAAATTTTAACCATATAAATAATTTTTGTTCATATTTCATAGTATAATTTATTTAGATGAAGTCCTCAAAATTTATAATAMTAAATATATAAATTTAAGAAAACATTAGGAACTAATAAACTTCAATTCAAGTAACATACTACAACAAGTTTTTCATTGGATTTAGAGTTGAAAGTTTGGTTATCTTTCTGTTAGCTTGTTGAACATTTATTTTTTTGTAGTAATAGTAAATAAACAATTGAACGAATTGCTGCAATTGTTTATTCTTGTTTACATTAGCATAGTATTTTTGTCTTAATTGTTTCCATATTGGTGATATTTTTTTACTTTCAATCAAAAGTTACATATGAATTTACGTCTAGGTAGAGATTTAACACCAATATCCTATCATGTGATTATTAATTACTTGCAGTTAGATAATAGTATTGATATACAAATGTTTTTATGGTGTGTTTGAATAATTTCATGTACATTTCATTTTGCATAAAATCTAATTAAATTTGTTTGATACTTGACATCCATTGTTATTCTTTCATCTACTTGGGATCAAAAACTTCTTAACTCTTAGTTACTCTATGTTGACATGATATCTCAAGGTTTCAATCTATATAAGAATTGGTTTATTGCACAAGAAAACAATGTTTCATTTTCAAATATATTTATGTAAAAATGATATTTGGATAGTCATAAATATAAAATTCATTATATTTGATAGGTTTTGTAAATTTGAAAATGTAAATAGAGTTGAAAAATTTCATAGTTTAGACTCCTTGAATGATTTCTCAAAGCGCTTTTAAGAATTCTAGAACTTGTTTGCAAATTGCAATGTTACAATTATTTGTGATTTGAAATCCTTCCAAGGTACAATTTTCACATGATATTGAAGATGTCTATATTAAATGAAATATTTTATGATTTTTCAAAAGTGTTGCTAAAATCCTTCACAAAAAAGGCAACTTCATATATATTTGGTTTCTTAATTTTATATTTTTGTAGATGGAATTTATTTCCTATTGAGAATAAATCACCTAATGAACCTAAGTTCGAACACTAGGAGGTAGGTTTATATCCAATCGGAATTTCTAAAGTTCACCTAAAAGATCCAATTGCAAGATTTGGTAGTTCTAAACTTTTCCTACCACATATTAATATTCTATTGGAAATAGTACTACTTATCATTTCATTCAAACTACAATTTGTGTAATCTTCAAGCTTTTTTTCAAATCTCCAATTGTCCTTTACTCCAAAATATCATCACCAACCTTAAGCTTTAAAACTTCAATTGTTATTCTTTTATATCACAGCAGCAATCAACATTATCTCTCCAATTGATTTCGTTACAGCATGTTCCTTGGCTTGCCTCAGTAATTCCAATTGACCACTTCCTCACATACATATCACATTATTAACTTTCAAATTAACTCCCAATTGATTCACACTTATTCTTCCTCAAGATTAACTTTCACACTCAATTCACTTGCAAGTAACTTTCACATTGAATTCACATCCAAGCCACCTAAAGAGTCAAATCAAGCTTGTCTTTTCAAACTATTTAGGTTGATTCGACCTAAATAGTCAAATCCAACTTGTCTTTTCAAACTATATAGGTTAATTTGACCTAAATAGTCTCAATTTATAAAATACTTTCACTCTCATTTTAATGGAAATTGTTGTTTTATCAATGATGGCACCTAAATCAACCTAAATGGACATGGTTAATTTGAAAGATCTCTAATCTCTCAAAATAATGAATATTGTGTTAGGAATTGGATTTACTTCGCTTGACAATTTGTCAAGTTAAATCACGAATCAGTGATTGTTTTTTTTTAATTGTGCTGAAATTAACAAATTGTCGGAGACTCCAGTGATTGGATCGCTTGCAAAATAGACAATTTGTTAAGTCGATAGCCTTCAATCCAGTGATTGGGTTTGGCATATAAATATAAATTGAATCCGTTAAATGGAATTGTGTAGTTGGGTGAAATCGACAAATTGTTCATGGAAAATCAAAACCTGAGGTGTTAGTTTCAGTGATTATAAATTCCCGGGATTGATTTTGTTAGTTAAAAGTGTGCATTCGAATGCATGCACATAAAATAAATCGTGGTGATTGTTAGCCGTTTGTACAAGTTGTCATTTGGAAGTAGTGTACCAGTGATTGGTTTTAACTCTTGAGGTCGTAGACAATTTGTAAGTGTTAATAACATGAGCTAATTACGTTCTAAAATTAAATTGATATTAGACGAAGTTGAGAACAATTTGTAGATTGTGTGATTTACAAACTTCAACATGTATGTTCTTCAAGACTAATTGTTGTGATTAATTGTGGAAGAGGCTAAGGACTTGTTGAAGGCAGGAAAGGATAGCGGAAGATGACAAGTTGTCATTTATGAATATAATAATAATTTAAATGTTTTTATGTTAAGATTCATGTGTTGGTGCTTAAGTGTGTAAACCAGATGTATGGCAAGTAAGTTATTAGGAGTTAAGTCCTTAATTACAAAACTTGTATTTTCATTGTTACAAACAAATGGTAAACGAATGGTTCAATTGTTTGAACTTTTGATTAACCATTAGTGTGGAATTGTTTCTTGAATTAACATTGGTATGTTAGCTGCTAAAACTAGTTGTTAATAGATGTTAATTTTGTAATAAACTGGTTAGGAGTAGTTTGGTTTGGAACTCATTTGGAAATTATAAATTTTGAACCATTTGTTGAAAGTGATCTTTGTTGTGGAATATGGCAGCTTATAGTTACAACCATTGAATTAAAAAATATTTCTTTGTTAAATCAATTGGTTAAATATAGGCAATTGTGAGAGAAATTAATTAGGGTTGAAATATGCAAGAACAAGTAGTTAGAATGGAGTTGATGAATTAAGGTTGTCGGATATGGTTGTTGGAAAGAAGATTTGATCCAGATTTAAGAATATGTTAGAAACAGAAGGTTTGTAATCTGGATGTTTGTTAACCTGTCTTGATAAGAGTTATCACCAACCATTTGTATGGGAATGAAACTTAGATGACTCATTATGAATGAGTTAGTATGATTAGTTACTTAACTAATAGTTGTGAAGTGTGCAAATCAATATGGAGCTTGCATTACACACACTAATGCCCTGCACTTAGATAGTAACAAATTGTTTTTAGATAGGACAGAGACTATTTCATGAGCATCCTAATTTAGTAATTTGGTATAGTTAAATAGTGACAGCAACAATTTGTTTGGTAAAAACAATCACCAGTAATTAAGGATCATGTTACACTCAATTGTTATTATATATACATATATGCAAAATATTGTAATTACATTGCACTCAGTCTAGACATGCATAACAAATTGTTGGTCTACACAACTAATTGCTTATAGAAGTGGAACCACTGACTAGACCAGGATTGGGACTACAATCATGTGTCCATAGCATTATTTAATGGACTGACCACCAAATTATTCTCTTGGGTATAAGAGTGAATGTGCAATTTCTTGTTGTTCGTCAAATATTATAGTAAATCCCATTCTAATTTTGAAAATAAGTGACTCTAGTCATAAAACGATAGACTCTTTGACCATTCCCCTAGATTTTGCACCCCTATACTATAGTCTTGGGTGTTTTGTAGAGAAACAAAAATCTAGACTACACTTAGAATATACAATTATGATATACATAAACAAGTCAAACCTCCTACTTGTAACATACACATACTTCTAGCCATCAATTAATTCCAATTTAGTTGTAATTGAACAACCAAGGACATTCATACTAACTTCCAATTAGACTCGCAGTTTTTTCTCCTACATTAACATAATTGAACCATCACATTTTCATACATCCACCTAGTAGGACACAGGCTCCTCAATTTCCAACTTGCGGACAATCACATTTTAGCAAACACATACATGACACAACACACCAACTTTACTGAGAATATCCTCGTTTGCATTAATCCAAACTGGTGATCAAATCGCTATTACAATTTGTCCTCAATATCCATAGTTTGTYGTCTAACATATTTCCCACCAACTTGGGATTTAAACTTTTTAACACTTAATGTTTGTGATTTACGTAACATGCACATACAATTATGCATTAATTGATTATACAAAAGAGAGACAGTTCTCTTATAACTCATGAAAAGTTGTTAGTCTAGCGGCTCTAGTTATAAGTAACGGTGTGACTATTGACGTTCCAGTACTAAATTAGACTGAATCAATTTTAGCCTATCACAATAACACTCCCCCTTCAGCTACAGAGCTGAAAATTAATAACATAATTTTGAAGAATTGTTTGAAAAACTATAATGAAGCTCCCCATGTTCAACAATTTGTCAAACCAGGAGGTTTGTTAAAGTTCTGAATTCCAATGAGGTAGGCTTGGTGTTTAACTTTAGGTAAAGATTTCGTGAGGATGTCGGCCTACATATAAGAGGTGGAGCTGTAAACTAGAGTAAAGAGTTGATTTGCAACTTGTTCTAAAAGAAAATGAAACCGTATACTAATATGTTTAGAACAATTATGAAATCGAGAATTCTTTGTCAATGCTATGCAAGATTGGTTATCGTAGAATATAATGTTTGGGAGCAATAAAAAAAACTAGAGTTTTCCAAAAAATGTTTGAAGCCATAATAATTCCTTTAACACAATATTCATTATTTTGAGAGATTAGAGACCTCTCAAATTAACCATGTCCATTTAGGTTGATTTAGGTGCCATCATTGATAAAACAACAATTTCCATTAAAATGAGAGTGAAAGTATTTTATAAATTGAGACTATTTATGTCGAATCAACCTATATAGTTTGAAAAGACAAGTTGGATTTGACTCTTTAGGTCAAATCAACCTAAATAGTTTGAAAAGACAAGCTTGATAATCTTGAGATTTCATAATAAATAAAGAACGGATGTTGAGATGTCCAAGTCTATGGTGCCATTTAATTGTCTCTAGATCAGACGGTTGTAAAGTCATGGTAGTATCCGCTGAATCGGAAGGCTCAATTCCAATGCCCAGGGTAAATAAGTTGCCGGTTTTGCTTAGTCGATATTTGGTTTGGTGCTTGGATTTTGGAGATCGAGTAGCAATGATGCATGAAGTGTTTGTAAAAGTAATAGTGGTATTTCTAATTTGTGTGATCTAGCCTTCAGAGAGAAGATTCTTAGCTAATCCTAGGACAAAGAGCACATTGGGGATAAATAAAGTTTGCTCATTTGGAAGGCACAAAAAGTATGGAGCCTATTCCGACAGCACTGTAGTGCAGGCAGTGTACTGCCTCTTTTGAGTGCATAGGCATAGTGAGTGCATAGTGACACTTTTGACTATGTACTCCCCCCCTCACACCAATTTTTATTTAAAATTTTTTATTTTACCACCCCCACTCACCCCCACCTATCATTTAGAATTTGATTTAAATTTTTTTATCTCACCCCCCTCACCCCATCAACCCCCCTCTAGTAATCTTCAGAATCAAAGCTCTTGACAAACAATATGGGACAATTGATACCGAGTGTCCGTATTGAGTATCCGTATTCAATACCCGTATTCAATACCTATATTTGTATTCAATAACCCATATTCAGTACCTGTATTTGTATCCCGTATTTGTATTCAGTAGACCGTATTCAATACACATATTCAATATACCGTATTTAGTACATGTATTTGTATTCAGTATTTGTATTTTATATTTGAATGGCTCAGATTAAATTTCACAAGATCAACGTCTTCTGATTTTTTGAGAAATCAACGACAATTTTGGGGATAAGGATTTGTTTTTCAAAAAAATCAACGGCTCACAAATTTTTTGAGAGAGGAAGGGGGGAACTAATGGAAAACTGGGGTGACAGGCACTTTTGAGTGCATAGTAGGGCGGGCTGTGGGAGCTATTATCTCCGAGGAAAATTGTTCGAGGAGAATCCAATACTTTATAATTTTTGAAAAATGTCTTAAGAGGTGACATGTAGTAGCTGGCACCAGAATCGATATACCACATCAAGGAAATTGCTTATAAAGAGTCAAGGGTTGTAAAAAGATAATGCGTGTCTTCACTGGCTGAATTGTTGAGATGAGATGTTACAAGTTTGTTTAACCCATTAAGGACCAATCAACCACTTTGCGGTTGATAGTGACACTTTTTAATCGATAGCCAAAGTTTTAGAATGAATTTGGATATGGACAAAAAAGGACGGGTGGGGAATTGTAAATGAAATGCATTGAGACAAGAATCAGGACAATCTATGCTAGCATGCAATTTAGGGATTAAAAAACTAATGAAATTTGGGCTGAAAATACTAAAATCTTTCAATAAGGGAACCTTGAATTGCCACAAAATTTATTGTGGAGGCCCAATCATGTTTGCCAATTCCATTGGCATGGTCAAATCTCTAGAAAGCATCACAATTTGATATTTTTTTTGTGATTAATAAGAAACTAGAGAATATCTTYCCCGTCCCCCAAATCAACCACGGTCTTGAATGGGTTAACCTCAAATTGACTTTTCTTAGGTTAAAAAGTGGCCATTTGAAAACACCTACAACCAAACAAAAATCTCATCAAATAACCATACTTAATTTTTTGACAATATAAAATATAAAAAAAATGAACTTGTGAAAATCACTAATACTCAATTACAAATATTGGTGTTAAATTTTAGCACAATGGAAGGTTTAATTGGTCTATAAATCATTATTGATTACAACTTTTGTTTGAAGTTGATCATTAAATTTTAAGTTGCGCTTCATCACACATTTTTACATTACTCTTAGTTGAAAAGTCCTACTTCAAGAACCTTCATCTAGGAATAAGGGGCTAACAACTATCGTCACAATACTCAAATAGCAAGTTTGGCTTTAGTTGATTAAAAAAAAATCCAAATATTTTTGTTGATTCTACCTAGGACCAAACAACCAAATCTACAAATAAATATAAATAAGGTTTTCTTAAAAACCTAAAGGATTCAATAATTATCCATTGAATGAAATACCAACTGTCATTTGACCATCTACCATCAAGAAATTTTTTGATGGTAAAATGAAGAAATTAATTCATTGATGTATTGCAAAAATTTAGGTTAGAAAGGCTGTATTCATATTGAAACTCATTGTCTTTCATGAATCCTGTAGGGCTTGGTACAATTTAGAAATGAAAGCTTGATTGCTCATTCATTTGTCAAAACATAGGAATTGTATTTAATGTAGAACTCCCATCCTCATCTTAAAAGTTCAAAAATCAATATAACTCTCAATTCAAAAACCCATTTGTGATTTTGAGCCTCCAACAAAAAGTTATGGACAAAATTCAAAGATGTTTGAGAATGTCAAAGAAAATTTCCCTACTAGTCTCCCTATAAATTTTGGAGATGAAATTTAGCTTGATTTTCCAACATTTCTTAGTTCAAAATTTTCTAGAAACAATAATCCTACTATGTTGAAATGATGTTTGAAGTTCTACATTTTCACAATTCTTGCTTTTGACTTAACTAGGTATGAACGGTTGAGCTCCTACTAATCCTAAGTTACATATCCTACATTCCTACATATTTTATCTTCTACCACAAACCCTGATTGTATACGATCTTGTCTTCTTACCTTCAGTGAGCATACAATACGCGATTTCTAAATCTATGTGAGGTGGTTGCCTAATACTTTTTAATTTTTATGATTTCAATGTTGAACTTTTGAAAAATAATATTTCAAAGTGCAGAGGTTTAGTTGGGACTTAACCCCTAAAAGACCAACATCCATTTTTTTGGCAACATAGAAATTTCAAGCAAGTACGTGTGACTAGAGATTTATATATCTTGGGCTGAAATTTTATTAGAAGATGGGGACGTGGAATATCTTTCATATGCACTAAATTTCATGACACTTGGAAATATGAGTAAAAAATTATGGCCTAGTATGTAACTTTTTTCTTTGGGCGGGCAGTTTGGGCAGATTAAAAAAATCATTTTTTTAGAAACAAAAATTTGAAATTGGTTTTCTAAAGATATATATGTGCTTGGAAAGCTTTTAATTATTCCAATTTGATCAATGAGTCAAAAGTTATGAGGTTTTGTCATTTGTGGGCACTTATGGATTTTCTACTCTAAAATAAACTTTAAAGTTGTTTATCTTACTCAATTTTCAATAAATTTTGGAAAAAAATAAAAACATAGAATAAAGACTGTTTATTACTTACAACATTGCAACTATTGGGATTGGCATATTTCAATTCAAAAATTAAATTTTTTTCAATTTAGTATTTTGAATCATCTTCTACTATTGTCTACTTACTAATTTTTTCCTATATGTTGTACAATTCCAAATAATCTAAAATTTTTTAAGCATGTGGAGAACTCGTTTAGGAAAAAAAATCCAAAGAAGCACCACCATATTGGACATTTTCCCATAGAAAATTGAGCTTGTGAAGTGCAGCTGCCCCATTTTTTGAAGGGCCAAAAAATTGATTTCAATGAAATTGGAATGCTTATATCTTGCAATCCACTTGGTGAGAATTTCTGAATCTTTTAGCTTGTGTTCTCAACTAAGCATAATACAAGACCCTACGGTTACATGTGTCAAATAAAGTTTTTGTTTCAAAACAATGATACTTGTATTAGAAATGGCAGTTTTGGAGCATTTTTGGAGAAAAAATAGTCAAGGAACTTAAGGGGTTAACCCCTAAGCACCCAAGCAACCTATTTTAGGTTGTTGCCCAACTTCAAGGAGTATCTTTGAGCAAAAAAAAACTTTTTTTCAATTTTTTTTCAATTTTACTTAAAAGAGATAGGTTGTCTTTCAATAGTTATATTCAAAACTACTATCGCTATGGTAAAAAAATATAAAAAATAGAACAAAAGTATTTAAATTTGCCTAGTGTTGAAAAACTTACTATTTGGAAAAAGTATTGGTGTTCTCATTACTATTCGTGTTCATATTGGAAAGCATGCTTAGAAGTGGGTTCTACTATTGAATTTGGTAGGTACAAGGTGGTACGATGCGAGATTCCTTCTTGGTGAATGGAGTAGCCTTCAAGAAAACCTTCTCATATGCAGGATTTGAACAGCAGCCTAAAAGTTTCAAAGCCCCAAAGATTCTCTTGCTGAATCTTGAGCTAGAGTTAAAATCTGAGAAAGAGAACGCCGAAGTCAGGTAAAGTCAGCATATCTGCTTCTTTTGCGAGGTTCTGAAATGCTCTTGCAGCTAGAGACTGAAATTCCTGAATGCGATTTTGAACGGGCTGTAATAGTTGGTAATTGTTAGAAGTGTAGACATACTGTCGCTTGCCTTCAATTCTGATCTTGTACACAGTGGAGACCGAATGCTAACTCTGGCCGTGTTGTTTTCTGCCTCGCAGGCTTTCTGACCCCTCCCAGTACCAAAGCATTGTGGATGCTGAATGGAACATTATCTATGAGAAACTTGACAAGTGTGTTAAGAGTGGTGCTAAGATTGTTCTATCCCGGCTAGCAATTGGAGATTTAGCCACTCAATATTTTGCTGACCGAGACGTCTTTTGTGCTGGCCGCGTTATGGAAGAAGATTTGCAGCGTGTAGCTATAGCCACGGGAGCATCAGTGCAGACAACTGTGAACAACGTGATACCAGATGTAAGTAAAGGGATCTCCCATTTTTCCTCTCATTCAAATCGTCTATTCAAGTTAGTGAACTATTTTTTTTCTTTCTATTTTGCATTGTTCTGGTTAGCTCAAAGGTATTCACGTGGTGCAGTGGTTGCAAAATAGTTGAGTGACTGGATGTTGTTGTTTTGCTGTACTTACCCTTACCAAGTTATTATACTGTCTCTTAACGAGCTGGAACTGATTTTCAGGTACTTGGCCAATGTGAGCTATTCGAGGAAAGGCAAGTTGGCAATGAGCGCTTCAACATCTTCACAGGATGCCCAGGCGGTGAAACAGCAACTGTTGTCTTGCGTGGTGGTGCTGACCAGGTTAGTTCTATTCGCCCATCTTGATATACAGGGAATCGGCCGGTCCACAATTCTCCTTAACCGTTTGATATTTGACCATTAAACTCTATATTGGTGTTTTCACGTCTGTCAACTACCGATATCATGTTTCAATACTTGCATCCATAAATCTATCTCGCTCATGTGGATCTAACTGGGTGTTAATGTTACATCCGTCAGAAGTTATTGCAAGGGGTTATTGAGGAGCTGATTTGCTAAGTAAAAAAATCCCTGAATTGCAGTTCATCGAGGAGGCAGAGCGCAGTCTGCATGATGCAATTATGATCGTGAGGAGAGCCTTGAAGAACTCAAACGTTGTTGCCGGTGGTGGTGCTATTGATGTGAGTTGACTTCTCATTTGCCTGACTATCTGTTGAAACTTTGGATTCCATGCATAATGTCCAAGTTGTGTGATTTGTTGTTGTTGGTAACTTGAACCTGCATGATTGTGTATTCATCTTGTGCAGATGGAACTTAGTCGTTATCTGCGACAACATGCTCGAACTATAGCTGGAAAATCACAGCTCTTTATCAACTCATATGCTAAGGCTCTTGAGGTATACGTCATTCAAATTCAGTTACCTTCAAAATAAAGTGTGCAAAGATGAAGCAGCAGTTGCTTTGGTTTTGTGATTTTCACGTATATTGTAGTGCCATTTTGGACGAATACATTTTCCTAATCTAAGAGTTCTGAGGTTTCTGCAGGTTATCCCTAGGCAATTGTGTGACAATGCAGGATTTGACGCAACTGATGTGCTGAATAAGCTGAGGCAGAAGCATGCTTTGGCTTCAGGTACCTTCATTTAACTTCAAATGGAAATTTTGTGCCGAGTAGACTATGGGGTGTGAATCTCGTTTTGAAACCCACTTGATTCTTATGGCGACGAGTGTTCTCATGCGAGTCTTTTATGCACAATGTGCAGGTGAGGGCGCTCTCTATGGTGTAGACATCAATACTGGTGGAATCATTGACACTTTTGGCAGCTTTGTTTGGGAGCCATCCGTTGTGAAGGTGAGTTCACTCCAGTATGAAATTCTTTTCTTTGAGGTTGTACTGCTTTTGCTAACCACAGAATGAGCTGTGAGCTCTGGCATCCCAAATGCGTTCTCCTTGTTTAGCTGAAATGCAAACAATTGATCTCACACTTGCTTGCAGCGTTTTGATTTTCACCTGCTCTAAATTTTCTAGGTTTTGAAAAGTCAGATATTACTCACTGATTATTACCAGTGCCATATTCAAGACTACTTACACCAATACATTGGTATTGAGGAGCTTTTGTCCTAGTTTATAGTTCGTCTATTTGTAACTTAAATTTGCTGGATTTTGGCTCCCATAGATCAATGCTCTTACAGCAGCAACTGAAGCTGCCTGCATCGTCCTCAGCGTAGATGAGACGATCAAGAACCCTAAGGTAAAGACCACCCTATGGCTACGATGAATCCTAATGATTAATTTCTGCTTCAGACCTGGAAAGCATGAGTTTTCCTCGATGATATTATTCCTGATTCAATGCTCTGGAAAACATACTACTGCGTGAGAATAGACAGATAGATGGACATGCAAGGAGGAAAGATAGCTTTGACACACTTCTGATTTTTGTAATGCTTATATTTCCTGTGCAGTCTGAATCCGCACAAGGAGAAGCAGCAATGGGCGGCATGGGCAGAGGCCGGGGCATGGGAGGAATGCGTGGTGGGCGTGGCATGCGGAGGCGGTAGAGGAGTCTGTTGTACTTCGTTGAGTGATAGTAGTAGCTAGAGCCGAGTACCAATTTTGGAGGCAACTGTTTTACTTCCACTTTASATCACCTTTCTCCGCGTCCAGCAATTATAGGTTGTGTCATGTTATGACAAGTCCGCTGATGAAAAGTTTAGATTCAAAATTCCAACATGCTTGGTGGAGTATATGTTATTCCTGGAAGACGAAGAAGATACTGTGGGTAGTCCAGTGGTGCTCCTGAAGTGGAGGATCTCTTTTTATTTTTATTTTGGTAGATACTGAAGGTTCGAAAAACTGGCAGCACCTGCAGTTGGTTGTCCATGCTGTGTAATGTATGGGTTTTGCTTTGGGTTTGTGCCAGAACCTCTGTGCTTATTATCCTCACCTGTCTTAACTTTGCATATTGCTTATTCTTGAACGACAAATTGTATGTCCAGCGAAAGAAGAGTGACCTGAACGTTGCAATGTTGACACGGGGTGTGGCAGTTACTGTAATTCCCTTAACCCCTAAATGCTCAAGGCCTTTTTTGAGCTTCTAGGAATTTGCTCTAAATTGAACAAAAAGACAACATTTTGATAAGATTTGAATCAATTGTTTTTGAAATGTTACCATACAAATGCAATCTAGAGTTCTAGACATGTTACACATGTTCGAGATCAGCAAGGAAGAGAAAACACAATAATATGGATTCAAAGATTACAATGTTTGATGATGAGGATGAGAAGCATTTTTGAAGTCTATTCTTAGCTCTCACAAGGAGAAGCAGCCATGACTTTTTTCTTTAACAATAAATATTTTTCCCTAGTAGTTTTAAGTTTTTTTTTTATGTGTATGTAACTTCATAAAATTTCAATAGGCCACCCCATATATATATACTATTCACTAACAAATAATCCAAATGTTTACGAAGCGTTATAAATTTATAATCTAAATAACCAAGTGACTGCAATGATCATATTTGTAACCTTGAATCATCTTCTAGCAAAACAAATACCAACAAAATAATTGACAAGTCACTTGAAAGCATGGTTGAGAAGTTGATTGCATGGGGTCAAGATAGAATTGAAAATGAACTTGAATGCAACGAGCAATACCAACAATATTAAAACCTTTTCTCTTTGTATTGTCACACTTTTGCACATAAAGACAGTACATACAGGTGCCATCACACAATTGTGTACCAGCTAAAAACACTACTAAAAGCCTTACATCTATTGCTAAAATGAGATGTTGCACATGTAGCTGTTGAAAGATTAAAATATTCAGTATTACAAAAAAAAAAAATGTGTCACATGCAAAGGGTCAAGAGTGGGCTTTCATTGCCTTGAATTGACTCGTTTGTTTGCTATCCCAATTGCAATGCTTCATTTGCACGTAAACCACTCCCAGGAAATTTCCCGTTCATTTCCTGGGAGGCTTCTGCTACGCAATCAAAAGTAATACCCGATTGCTCAGGCAAAACTTGCATTATCTAGCATTACGGATTCTTCATCCAATTTTGCTATTTCATCCCCAATGTTTCATCCAACTTCAATTTTCCCAGGAGTGATTAGAGATTGCCCACTAGGGGCTTCCATATCCCCAAATTGAATGGTTTTCATCCGGATAGGGAAGAACCCCTATCCACCAGCATCGTGTATCTCCAAATTTTGGGGAATTGAGAGGCCCAATTCCCTAAATTGGATGGAGGATAGGGAATTGGGAAATGGTAAACCCTATTCTTGAATTTACGGTTGTTGCATGATATGTGCACCCATGACTTGGCATTGGACTATTACTTCTCCCTTGTTACTATATTTACAAGTGCATCTTGACTTCACTCATACTACTCCCATCCAGGCCATCCAGCGTCTTGAAATTCTCCTTCGACAGATGACTGAACGCGTTGACGTAAGTGACGACCACGTCCATGGAGTGCAGCCGCTTGGCGAAGTGAAGCAACGGAATGCTGTGCCCCTTGGACGGATATGGCAGCAGCACTACATGGATCTTCCGCTTGCTCAGTGACTCCTTCCCTTGCTGCTGCAGCTCCCCAAGCGCTGTCGTCATCTTGTCTCAAACAGGGGCTGCCAATCCGATCACGATATATCACCAATACTCTCTCAAATTGCACGCAATGATCTCATCCTCGGCAGAAGAAGCTACACAACAAATTCGAAACAGAATGATGTCCACGGACTAGTAGTTGCCGTGATTGACCTACCACGAACAACTTATTGGCACGACTGCCAGCTTCTCCACGGCTGCTGAAATTAATATGTACAAAGGACCGCTGGACGAAGGACTGGTGTGTATAACAATTGATGATCACAGCAGTCCTGTACAAAACTTGCTGCAGGCAGACACAGACTACAAGAGAACTTCGAATCGTATCGAATTTCGAATGCAAGCAAACTAGATTTCGTTCAATTGAGAATTGCAAACGGCGAATCTATCTATTCAAGCTGCTTTGAGAATGAAATTTTACACTGTAAGCAGTTTAGCGGAGGAAGACAACGACAACAGCCCCCGCGTGGCTTGGAGGCAGCCCTACCCCAGGGTCGAAACTGACTAAGCTTAGCAAAGCATTCCTGTGAAAGTGGCCAAATGGAAAAGTGCTCCGTCTGTTTGCACTCAAGACAATTTGAATTTCGAAATTTCCGTCAGCGATTTCAAATTGAAAGTCGGTTTCGGGATGCGAAATCGTGAAACGCCAGTGATGCCGACTATGTTAGAGGAAGAATTTCAGAGACAACTGAAACACAAGAGACATACGGAGGCCAGAGCCGTCCGTGTCAATGAAAACTGCAATTGGTGTGGGAACTTATCTGAGTGTGTTCTCTATTAGATCTTTGTCTCTTCAATTTGTGAACACGCAATGCTTACGTTGGCCTTCCGACAGAAGTCAGTCACGTGCTCACGCAATATCTTTAACCCTTGAACGACGCGGAGGACGTTTATTGTCCTTTCGATGACAAAAATCTCATCTCGTGAGTGGACACTCACTAATTTTCATCCGTTCTTTTTTTGAAAGTGACCATATATATGTCAATCATCATGGGAAGTCAAATTTTGTCTCTTTAATTGCTTCCATATTTTTAGGTAGCCTAATTCTATGAAGATAGTAAAGATTTTTATATGAAAGTGTTTTGTGCCACTGAGTCCTTCTCACAATTTTTGAATGGGTAGCATCAGGTATTGGTTTGAACGATCTATCCAGAGCTAAACATGTGCATGAAGAGTGTTTTCCCCCTCGGTCAAGCACTACATATTGCACTACATATTGCACCCCGCCTTTTCCAGCAAGTGATACGTTTGTCTTTTAAGGATTAATCCATAAACGATGCCTAGGCCATTTTCTCGTTGATAAATGAGAGAGCATCTTTTTATGTAGAGAGCATAACATTCTTAACTGGGTATTATACCTTCCCCAGGTGGAGGTATAATCCTCCGCTATATATTTGAGGGAGGATTTTAGTTATAATAGAAGTAATTTCATTGGTTGGTCTAGTTGTGAGAGAGTGGGTTGTGAGACTAGGGATGTCCTAATTCGTTTATGGGGGGGGGGACAGATTTTGAGGGAGCAAAAGAGACCTCCTCAATGAAGGTTAAGAATGTTATGAAGATAGAAGTGCAAGTGTTCATCTTAGGAATTAGGGTGGAAAGGGAAGATTTCTATACTAATTTGACTTCCAATGCATGCTTTAGGATTTTTTTTAAACCAATGATTCCCATAGTGCCAAAATTGATTATAATTTGTCTCAAAGTAACGAACTCTAGCCCATAAACGACGCCAAGGCAATTTTCTGGTCGATGAATGAGAGAGCATCTTTTTTGTGTAGGATAAAATGCAACTAGGGGGGTGGAATGGGAAGATCTTCTACAATAGTTTGATTTCCAATGGTTTACACGGTATGAAAATTCAAGATTTCCACGATGATCCGCTTGGTGTTTAAGGGCTAGGTAGTGTGTGCCTAACAATGTGTGTTGGATTAGTTACCATAATGACATGGTGGCAACTTCTTAGTTGTCCCTAATATCATCTTAATCATCAACAAATTTGCTCAATACTCATTCTTTTATGTTCTTATTATCTCATATACATAGCCTTAAATACCCCTTCATTGCAATATAAGCATCAAGTGACATTTTCAATGATAGTCTATTGTTAAATTAAAGTGATTTTATTARGAGTGCCAAAGGGTACAAGAGAGATTTTAGGTGTTTTCACCTTAGAATAATAGAAGGCAATGAAGAGGGGGTTGGAACATACTTTGAGCATTTAATTTTATAATATCATTATTGTAAATGATCATTCACAACTTTATGTAATGACCTCTTCAACCTTTCTACTAAAGCAAACTGAATCTTAATTTGGCATATGAAATTCATGAATGTGCTATTTAGTATATGAACTTGAGCATACCACATAATAGATCACATTTAAGATATGCACACATATAATGGACACTAATTACAATTGATCATAATTACTATTATCAAACATAAGTCATAATTGATAGACCTTATCGGCAATTTTGGCAATTGAAAGAGGATTCCAATGCACTTTAGCATGCATTATTTGAACACCTTATGAATAAGTTATGAATTTTCAAAGTATTTTCTCAATTTGTATCAAAATCCAATGGTAGGTTGTTATAGAGTATYGTGTTTTGATTGTGCACAAGCTATATGATCAATATTTAGGAAAAAGTGATGCTTTTCAATTCAAATGTAGGTCCACATCTTTGGTTGTGTTATAATGTAGGTGTACATATCATGTAGGGAACTAGCTCAAGGATGGATGAAGACTCATTAGATGTTTTCTGGACCATTTAGACGACTGCGAGTTCCCGGGTTGTGGAAATGCATTGGGAACTCTAGAAACTTTGCCACATAGACAATCTAATGTGGCACAAAGACTGCCACGTCAGATAATACTAATTTATTTATTTATTAAATTAAATATTTAATATTGAAAAAAAATTGAAAAAAAAAATTTTGAAATCAGTTTTCAAAATTGATAATTTCTCTAAGAAGTATGTAGGCAAGTCATTTGATAAAATATCAAATATTTTGATAGTAGTTTATTTTATTGAAGATTAGTGAGACATTAAAGGAGTTCTTAATATGTGGAGTTTTGTGTAATCAATATATAATCATTTCAAAATGAGATAGCAAAATTTTCACATAATATTAGTAAGGAGTGGTAAGGAGGAGTCTGTGGAGTCCATACTCAAAAAAATTATCTATTGGTTCTAAACCAAAGGAGAAGAGGCTTTGAAGCTACCCTTAAGAAGTTTGATTAGCTACTTCACTTAAAAAGTGACAATTGCTTTAGGGACATGATGGCAAAGAAGACCATTTGCAAATGATTTGGATACTTATCTAAAATTTTAATTGAATTATTATCATCTCTAATTCACCTATTTGTTGCTTTTAGCATTTTACAACTACATTATATAATTTAATCTTTTATTATTTTATCAATGTTTTTGCCTTGATGAATAATGTTATACAAAAATATTTGTATTATTATATTTGTATTTGAGTAAATGGCTTTAGCATTTGCAAAATGAAGTCAACACAATCATAAACTAGGAGGCACGTCTATATAAAGTTTGTTTTACACAAAAAAATAAAATAAATCCTCACCCTCAAAATGTGTTGTAAGGTGGGTACCTCCAAATACGCCACTGAATTTAAACCACCATCTTCATTTTTTATTCCATCTCCATGTTTCCGTGCCCACTTTGGTGTTAGTCTAGTGTCTGCAGTAGGTGAATCTACATAGTTGTTTTCAAAAATTTGTATTATATTCATACAAGCTCGGAAAAATACAAAAACAATTTTGTTGATTTTCTATTCCATTTCCTAACAAGCACACATCATTTTATTCTGTAGCTACCCTCAAGATCTACAAGTTTGAAACAAGTGCCGTTTTTAGGTGCTTCTACCTTATGTTCTCTTCTTTTGAAATGAAATTTGGTTTCATTGGTAAAAAGAAAAAGAAAAACAACTTTCAAATGGATAAGTTGGTAGCAAAGGAGCTGGTTCTCAGTGCTAATAATGTTATGTCAGTAGTCTTCTTTGGGGGAAAAACTGTCTTATTTTTTAACCAAGGTAAAGTACCTCATTATGGGCCAAATGGGAGCAAGCCCATTGTGGGCAAAATTGTAATGGTGATGTACATTTGAGTTCTGAAATGTACTCCACCACTATTACAATTTGGCCACAATGGGCTTGCTCCCATTTGACCCATAATGAGGTACTTTACCTTCGATAGTGCTCGAGGGCCAAGATGCATAATGCCAAGTCTAATAGTTCATCACAAACATCCATCTTTGAACTATTTGCAAAACTAAGGGTGTAGAAAGAGGGGTTGCATTATGAGTTATAACACATATCTAATCATCTAATGGAATGGTGACAAATTTTGCCGTGAAAGATGGATTTTACATTAGAATAGTACAATTTGTATCAAGGCTCAATGAATTATATTAAATTTGTGATCAAACAATTGTTTTGGAGGCTTGTTTTTTTGTCTATAAAAACACATGCATTATGGATAAGATAGGGTGCTTTAAAAAAGCAACTCTAGTTTAAAACATTAGAGCAAAATTTGGGTCTACAGATGACTAAGTTGGCTCCTCGATTTTCTGGCTTGGAAATACCTAAAAATGCCACCTTGCACGTTGCCAACATGGAATATAAGGTGATGACATCAGATTACACAGCCGTTGCCACCAATGGGAGCACAGTGTTGGAAACAATATTTTAATGGTGTACCATTGTCCCTTGTCCTGTATGTACTCGGGAAAAAACGAATTTTCAATTGTTGGTACCAAATGCAGGACTAGTCCCGCATGCGAACCGGTGGTAGAGCCGCCGGATGTGGTCAATGATGTGATGTGTTGTACTAATAGGAGGGAATTTCAAATTTGGCACAGAATTGGCCCAACTCCATTTTCAGAATTGCTGGAAACGCCCAACCTTGTTCAAGGTCACAGTTTCAAGCACTGTTGTTCCATGAGCATGTTGGATGCCAGTGAATTGATTGTTTGTGCAACCGGGTTGAGTGATCCGCGGCAACTGGGCTTGGCGGCTACAAGGTGAACGATTGTGTGTTGGCAATAGGTGATCAGGAATGGAGAATCGTAGACCGCGCTCGGAGGTGGCAGCAGTGACACTCCACAATACGCACAATGACCAGGGAGAGTGGATTCCAACGAGATATGAGAGGTTGTCATGGGTGAGGTTGAACCCAGGTAGACATGGAACTTGGGCTAGAAAGGCTCGTCGGCATGGAGGTGAGAGCATGAGGGGATCTTATAAGGCTCAAATTGTGGACTTCCGGTTCAAGTTTGATTGGCGCAAGACCATTTTCAACAAGCCTGAACTGGAGGCCGTGTTGGTTAGACATGCTTACCACAGGCATCAAGTGCTTCTAGATCCAGAGATTCGCCACGACCGGGTTCCATGCAACTGTGAGAGTAGATGTCGCTTTGTTTCCACCTTTAATGAGTTTGTGTCTGTTTCCCACAAGTTTGCTTGCCATCGAAGTTCATGAGGCGCTGGCTTCTCACTGGTTTCCTAATTTGGTTTGTGGTGTTGTCTGTTGGAAACAGTTCTTTGCCACTCATTTTTTGAAGACTGGGTGGACCCACTTTCTATTCTTGGAGTCATCGTCGTTGTGCACAGTGAAATTGGTGAAGCCACTAGGAATGGGAGGTCCTACAACGAGCTTCTGGAGAATGGGATATTTTTTTCTAACCTTGTCTATGTGCCACCTACACCAAGGCTTCTTTATGGATTAGTTGAGCCGCTGCCGTTGCCACCTTTGAATGATCCCAAGTGGCCTCTCCCGGACATGCATACAAGCAAAGCATTTCGGTTCAAGCTTCGAGCTGATTTCCAAGCTGTTACGAAGGCCACCACCGGCAGCCGCATAGGCCACCTCTAGTGGTTTGTGCCCTTGCATGTTTTTGTAGATCTTTTTGCATGTGAGGAGAGAATGAGACGCACTGCCGTCCTCTACGTTGTCAACACTCCCTCTAATGAGTTGTTCATGAGCCTCATGGATGCAGGGTGGCATCAGAAAGTGGTCTTTGGCAAGGACATCGTCAGGTGCACAATCTCAATGGACATTGTATCCTTCAGGTAAGGAGACTTCTGTTGCCAACAGACTTGTGGGTGTGCCATTGTCCAGTGTTCAAGGATTTAGGGTTTAGGGGTTGTTGCAAACGTTCAATACATCCTTTCTCAGACGTGTCCTGTGTGCTGTAGATACCATGTTGGGCGAGAAACGTTGTACACGAATTTCAAGTACAGCCGAGAGCGTCTAGGCAGAGATGGTGTTAGTTGGCAATAGATAGACGAAGTGCACGAGGAGGACATGGTGGTCCTTCCATGTTTGTTTGAAGGTGTGACGGTGGCAAGGTTCCAAGTGGGGCGAACATGGCTGTTGTCACACATTTGCAGAGAGGTTGATATCACCTTGGGAGGTGTGGTTCCAAAAGACTTCCGCTTCAGAGTCTGTCAGCCAGGGTTTAGAGACATCCACGTGAACCGCAGGCAGGAGGGTGCCAACAGTGTAGCAGAAGTCCTTCCTCCGTGGACGTTCAAAATAGTGGCAGCTACCACCTAAGAGAATTAGCAGTGAGAAATTTAGTTTCATTTTAGCACTTACATTCCTACAAGTGCTTGCTTGAACGGCATGTTGGAAACAAGTTGGTGCTTAGAAGGATATATAGTTTAGATAAGGACTTATATGTAACCAAGAGCTGTGATAGGAAGAAGGACAAGGGTACAAGGCTAAATTTTGATAAAAAAAAAAAAATTTTGAAAAACACAATGCAATGCCTGTTTGGGACATGCTCTTCTGTTCAGACTTTGTTGCCACTCAGTTCATGTGACTTCACTTTCATTGTTATGAACAAGATGCACGCCATTCACTCTAAGTCTTGCTAAAGACCCCTTGTTTCCAACGCCTCCCTGTTGTGTACACTGTCCTCTAAAGTCTATAGGTTCTTTCTTCCTCTTCCATTGGTGACTGAAGATTGCACCACCAACTCCAACGTACTATCAATATGGTAATAGTCACCAACAAGATCCCTCAACTTCGAATTAAGTTCTGTTCGCAACAAGCTGACCTGCTCAACAAAATCCCCGTTGTGAGAACACCCTGTAAGCCTAAACCCTAAACTTAGATGTTGTGTTCAGATTTTATGTATTGTCGTTATGCATGATGCACAGAACCTTGAACTCTCAAACCGCATTCTACGACTACATGATGTATGCACCCTAAACAGCAACGCTTGTGTCCAAGTGGCTACAATTCTGTGGCATCATGTTCAGATCAACTATTGGAAACAACCCTCCAATACGCTATACTCTGAACTGAAGCAACTCGTTTCCAACAACGCCTAGACAAAATTCATGGACAGTTTTTCACTAACTTGGTACCTTGTGCGGGTTTGGCAAGAATGTTGGCTTCAAACGCTTGTCAACGAGTTGCACTCGGCCTTTGATTGTCTTGTAGATCTCACCATATCCTTTTTGTGACACTCCATTCATATCACACGCTGCTAGTATTGCTTCTGTTCCCAACTCCGTTCCAATTCTCTTGAGGTAATAGTTCGTCATGCTGGTTGCAGCATCACTATTTTGAGAACTTGATACCAACACCAGTGTCTCTCTTTTTGACATTAATCATCCAATTGCCTGCCCAGTCCCATCTTGGGTATCTTTGTCGCCACACAGACGTTTCCTTCTGTTAGACGTCCTGTTGCCAGCGTGTATTGACTGAACTATCTGCGGTTGCAACAAACTTCAAGTTTTGGCTATACGAGCCCTCGTGGCGCCACCAGTCTTTGCTAATTCAGCGAGACCCTTCAATGCTCTTAGTTGTGGCCCTGCTGGAGTGCTGACCATTCTTTCCATTTTCCTTTGGAACTTCACTATGGACTTTCTTGCTTCCATGAGTTCCTGCTCCAATCGCATCAACTCCTGATGCGCTTCTTGTCGTCCCTGTTCTTTCGCCATGAGAAGGTTGCTGTTGTAACCATCCTCATTCCTCTGCAACTCTTCTTCGACTGCTACACATTGGGCCCTCAAGAACCCTAAACCGCTCTTCAAAGTCGCAATCTCTTCTCTACTTCCTGCAACAAGTTCCTCTAAACGCTGAGCCCAATTGCTATTGGCAACGACCAGTTCCTACTCTAAAACCGCGATGGAATTCTCCAAGCCCACTATTTTCCGAACAGCATCAGCTTTTGTCTTTTCTAATCGCTGTTCCAAGCCCTTCACTAAGTCACAGGTGCTAACAAGGTGTCTAGAATATCCTAGGAGTCCAGATTCACCGTGACACACAAATTCCAAGTAACTCTTGACTGTTTGAAACGGTGGTGGCTTCCCCGTGACAGGATCTGTTGGGTACAAATTGCCATCCAACCATAAATCAATGTTGGTGGCTCCAGAATATCTCAACGTTGGAAAGTTTGCTTTTGATGCTTGGTGATCAATTTGAACACATTTCCTCACAACAGGGGCAAATTTACTATCCAATATTGCAGCTGCTGTATACGAACTACCCTTTCCAACGTTCGTAATGTCCTGAAGTGCCATCTTCCCCAACTCTCTCAAACCATGTGCTTCAACTACAGCAAAAACAATTGAAAGATGTCAATGAGCATGTTGGCAACGTCAATGAGGCCAGCTCATTTGGCGGGAAGCAATTCCAAGGCACTGTACAATGTGCGTTGGAAAGCATCTCCACTGCACGTTGACCTATTGTGAATCCTCTGACATTCCCTCACTCTCGTCAACCGTTGTGTACAGCGAGGGTACCATGATTTTAGGAAGTGGATTGTAATCCCAACTCCTAAAATCCTATGTACACTTCCATCGAAAGTCATTTGGTACTTGCAGGGTTCAATAAAATAGTTGCCAACATACAATATTCAATTCTAAACGTTCATTGCAAAGTCATTAGGTACGTCGAGGGTGCAATAAAATAGTTGCCAACATACAATATTCAATTCCAAACGTTCATTGCGGTGTGTTGTTGAGGTACCAACAGGACCTGTTGGTACACTTCACGTACGCACGGCTGTTGCCACCTAGACCGCACTCAGCCTTGTTGTTGCCAACTCGGCCATAGCCACCTTGTTCCCATTGGACCAGATAATTGATGGCAACTTCTGAAAATGACTATATATTCGGAATTCATGCATTTCCAAATATCAAACAATTCATTTCCAAGGCAAAAGTACCAGGCATGTAGAGACCCGAATTTTGCTCTAATGATAATCACTAATACATAGGTACGTTTTGCTTTCTACAATTTACCAAGTATCACATTGCAGGTAGTGATTGCTTTTAGTGAACACTACAATTCAACTTTAAAAATTTGTATCTAATTGCACTAAGTTCCAAAAATATGAAAAACTACTTGTCATTTCCATTTCTCATCCTACAAAAATTTATTGAAAATTGTTTCAAGAAGTTTAGATTCCCCCAAAATGCAATCAGCTCTAAAAAGATTGTCATACGACTTTCCAACACTTTAAGAAAATCAACATTCTTCTAAGTAAAATTTGGAATATAATACAAATAATTATGGCAAATAGAATTTGCTTTTCAATATATAAAACTTTCATCAATTGATCATGGCAAATGGACTAACAAATCAATATCATTTTATCCTCCGCACAAAATTATTTGTCTACACTTACACTCACTATACTATAAAAAATTTGTACAATTCTTATTTGTCAAGGCTAACTTAATAATAAAAATTCCTACTATATGATATTTTTACATACCCTATTTTATATGTATTAGAGGATGTAGCATTTCATAGACCCTATAGTAGCTCTAAAAATTATATAAAATTTTCCTCCTTTGAATTAAATGGACCCTATCTTTTAACTCACATAGTTTTCTAAAAATCGCGAGTGATCTCCCCGGGCAATAACTTTGGTCCAATTGGGCCACCGTGAACAAGTTTTCCATTTATTGAACACACCGCACCAATATCCACATATACCCTTAAAAATTATTTGTTTGTAAGTTTGAGATCTTCCGGATAGTGCGTCTTCCAGTCATTTTCATAATATTGTCAAAAAGATCTTGACGAGGAAGGGGATACAGGTTTTATTTTGTGGTGTTCTAACCTATGGTGTGAAAATTATTGAATTTTGAAGTTCTCATGGATTAAAAAAAATAAAAAAATAAATTTGACTTTTATTTTAAGAGATTATAAGGAGAGCTTAGTTCTAGTRTGCCTTATGTCATAAGTTGATAAACCACAAACTAGAAAATTACATAAACATGAATACAACACAATAGTWTGAGTAGATCCAAGACAAAAGATCAAAGGTCTATTATGCTATCCGTGTGATTATACATTTTATCCTTCAGCCATAAAAAAGACATCTAGGTGATTTCAAATGAGTTGCAAAAGATATTGGATTGCATCATCTAATTTTTTTCTTAGAGTTTTTAAAATGTGTTTGTTCAATATGTTGGTGGAAATTCCCACATTGTGGTATAATTGGCTTAATTCATAAGAGCATGATAAGAAAATTGGATCACAAATATGTTTTTCCAAAATATATGGTCAACAACTTGTACCACCTTCATCTAAATTTGAATTTTAGCCAATAAATGAATTTTTTGATTTGACTCAATGATTGAAATTACGTTTATCTACATTCTGCTCCAATTTGAAAGTTTGAAAAATTCCTAAAATTAGGTATCTTATTTAATTTTCAAAAATCTAAATTTTGGATCTATAGATTGGTCATTTTCAATTGAAAGATGATATGGAAATTTGATTTACAATATTATGTTTTTTACTTGATAAAATGTACATGTAGTGAAATTTTCAAAAAATTTAAGCTCATCTTCTATTTGATAAGAATTTTCTACATTTTAAATCAAATATTTGTGGAGATTTCAATTATTCTCAAAAACTTTGAAAATTTTATGATCTATAGAGGACTCGCGCATTCATTAGTGAAAAGTAAAATAGATAAATATACAATACTCAATCACTTATAATTGGTGGCTTAGGGTAGAGAATTCATGGGAAAGGATATTGTAATTATTGCTATTCAAGCAATCATGGGCTCCATCCTTTAACTCTTTAGAGCCAAGCTTGCCTATTTTGGTCATTTTAATTGTAATTTTGGAAATAATCCATGCCAATGTTCCACCTCCCAAAGCAAGGGCTGAATGAAATAAGAAGGCACAAAAATTGTACATTGGACAAGCCAGTATAAAGTGATTTTGAAAGAATGTTGACCCAACAAGGAGGAAATCTTAATAAGGCAAGAGGCGGGAATCCGAATCTCACAAAAAGATTCATTTGTCCACAAATTCATGTGACCAAACCTTTCATGATTAGCATAATAAGTTCACGTTCCTTCCATGTTCCCAAAATGGGACAAAGTCCAATTTATTTGATTTTGTATAGTGTTAACCACTCTAAATTTCAAGTAGTTTGCATTTAGTGTTGTGTTCACCACCCTTTAATTCATGTATTTAGGTTTATATTTTGTTCATTGCAATTTGATGAAATAATATGTAACACTAAACCTAATTTTGTAAAATAATTTTATTCAATAGTTGACAAATAGTGTCTATGTTGACATTTAGTGTTGTAAAATTAACATGATTGTTGACATTCAGTGTTGCGCTTCGTTAGGTCCTACACATCAAGGCTTTTTTTTTCATTTTTTACAAAGTGCCAAAGTGGCGATATTAAATGTTATAGTGGTGCTCCAAATTACAACATTCATCCACATATTGAATGTATAACATGGTTTTCATCCACAATCTGGTGATTTCAACTAAGATATTTTTTTAATTCAAAGTTATTTGGTGATTTTCATCCAAGTTTTTTGACATTTGTTTTAGCATTTTTTAGTCAAATTACTTTTTCTGGTGCAATCTGGCACCAAAAAGCCAAAAAAAGAAGCCCTGCTCCACATTAGAGGACGCTCTCACAAAACTGAACAGAGTGGGAACTGATTTATTGGTAAGACATGTCGGGATCCCTGGCGTYCCACGATTTGGCCCAGTTCGCATTTGAAAACCGACTTCCAATTTGAAATCGCGGAGGAAAATTCCGAAATTCATGCTGTTTTGAGTGCAAACCGAGAGAGCACTTTCACAGAAATGGCTTTTCCAGTCAGTTTCGACCCTCGTGTACCGGTAGGTGGCTGCCTCCAAGCCACGCGGGCTATTCTCGTTGTCGTCCTCCGCTGGACTGCTTACAGTGTAAAATTTCAATCTCAAAGATGCTTGAATAGATAGATTCGCCATTTGCAATTCTCAGATGAACGAATTCTAGTTTGCTTGCATTCGAAATTTGATACCATTCGAAGTTTTCTTGTTGTCTGTGTCTGCCTGACTGTATTTGTACAGGACTGCTCTGATCTTTAATCATTGCTTGTACCGGTCCTTCGTCCTGCGGTCCTTTGTACTGTACGTATTAACTTCTGCAACCATGGAGAAGCTGGCAGTCGCGCGCCAATAAGTTGTTCGTGGTAGGTCAATCACGGCAACTACTAGGCCGTGGACATCATTTTGTTTCGAATTTGTTGTGTAGCTTCTTCTGCCGAGGATTAGATCATTGCGTGAAATTTGAGGGAGTATTGGTGATATCTCGTGATCAGATTGGCAGCCCCTGTTTGAGACAAGATGACGATAGCGCTTGGGGAGCTGCAGCAGCGAGCGAAGGAGTCACGGAGCAAACGGAAGCTTCATGCAGTGGTGCTGCCATACCCGGCCAAGGGGCACAGCATTCCGTTGCTTCACTTCGCCAAGCGGCTGCACTCCATGGACGTGGTCGTCACTTACGTTAACACGTTCAGTCATCTGTCGAAGGAGCATTTCAAGACGCTGGATGGCCTGGATGGGAGTAGTATGAGCGTGGTGCCGCTCGGGGTGCCCCTAATTTTTTGACATTGGCATAACATATGTACATCTTTGACATCTTGGGGATGATAGAGCTGATATTGAAGCCAACTATTGTACAGGTTAAGCCACTACCAGCAATGTTGCCATAGTGGGTTTTATTGAAAAGTTTAGAGATGCATGGGTTGAACACAAGAAAATGAAAGATTACTTTGATRGACTCYRATTCTAWCAACAACAATGTGTTGTTCRCRAAGGGATTGTGGGATTAAYCCTAAATTCKTGRAAYTGTTAGGTTGGYTGTTGTGAGCATTTTATTGAGAACTTGTGAGAGCTTCATGGAAAGATGTTGGCAAATCCCTACTATTGGAATAARAGACTAATGGCGTGCATGGAGGAAGACAACATGACACGAGAGATTGATTGATCAACAAGCTTGGATTTTTGCTAGATAAAAAGAGTGCAAAAATGGCGTGTCAAGGAAGAGAAAATGTGAGCGGCGGATTGAGGGCCAAAATGTTTATATACAAAGATGAAGGAAATGACCTATTTGCATTGCCACATTTGGGCGACCTTATCAATTTGCCTCCCATGGAAACCACCTATCGCACYATGAGCGGGTGAGTGCACTTTGCATCCCCRAGYMTGCATTTCASCAACCTAAAACCCTTCCATCACATACTATTTGTATGCAAAAACAAGTGATTTTTGGGAGATTTATGATTTGGTCTTTAGTTGCAAGAGCCAATAATTATCCTTTTTTTCATCAAATGTTTATTACTTTGTAWGAATTTCTCACGCTATTTTAAAGTAGGAGGATGTAGATCATTGAGCGTGATAGTAGAAAATGTCACTCGCCATAGACTTTTAGCCAAATCATGCTAATTCACCCAATTTGAAGGCCAACCAAGTYTATAAGTAGWTGARTYGTTGTTGGTAACATGAATTAGTTTRATGGACGTGATTRGKTCCCTAATGGTTTTAGTAATGCCTACCTTATGTCTCACTATTGYACATAAATTTCCTACCATTCAKTAYATGGTTKTACRACTTTGAGCTACAACAACATAGCCTAAACTTGCCTTGAAAGCAGCTCTAAAATACACATGAAAATTGGTTGGCAGAGCCGAAGCCGTATGCGACACTCCAGCCCAAGATCAAGATGACATGAAGCAGATTTACGTTCACGACGATGACCGTGTTCTTATAAAGGTGCACTACARCATGCGTTAAACAATTAGAAATCCATTTACTCATCCAATTTAAGCATGCTAGGACATTGTTTCATTAGTATCCTTGATTGAAATTTCAAGAAGACATCAATTCAAACGCTAACAAGATTAGGAGAACTTGTGTTGGAATTAGGTTCTCCTACTTTATACTAGAGATTGATTTAGAATTGCTTCTTTTCTTTGGTTTATGTCCTACCATAATGTGAGGAGTGGAGTGCTTGCACATCAATTATTGAATGCTTATGTTGCCCAGGTTGTTCATTTTGGTCATCCTTCATCTGTTGGAATTGAGTTTGAAGAGGATGGCGAGTGGCAATTCAAGCCTATGTGGTAAGAATAACTAAGTCTTAGTTCATATATATGGACTCGGTTACCTTTGAGAGCCTCCTATGGGTTGTATCGCACCAGAAGACGCTATTTTGTACAACAATGTTCACACTACAATGCATAAGAAACATGGTGGTGACATCACCGACATGTACCCTTGACAAGTTGCAGCACACTATTGCACATGCAATACAATGTTTACTAATGCAAGTAGTATTGAGTGTTGTACAAGTTATGTTCTTTAAGTGTAGAGTTTAAATTAGATAGTGACATGTTAACTCTTAAAAGACGGACTAGTAACTGTGGAAATTATCAATTTTGATACTGTGGGAATCACTAGTTTAAAAAAATCCAAAAGTACTCATTGGAAGTCAAAGTACTATAGAAGATCTTGCCTTTCCACCCCTAATTCTATGGATTAATAGTTGCACTTATGATTCTCTGTCATTAATCGGAGGCAAAATGTCCATTGCGTCGTTCAAGGGTTAAATCCTTGTGAACTCGAGGTTGTTGCAAACATAATGCTAATTTCTCTCCATCAAATCAAGAATGTCAAAATCTATTCTTTCTAATTGTTTAGGGGGCTGACATTGGGCTCAAGGTTCATAGATTAGATTTTTCTTGTATCAATGTTGTCTAAATTTTTTGAACTTGACCTTATCTACAATGCCATTTTAATTGATAGTAGAACCAATATTATGGCTATTGATGGTTAGTATTGCTGAAAAGCATTATATGAGCTAGACTTTGCACCATAAATATTTTGTAACTAGCATGGACCATTCTTGAGTTGCATTAATATTTGATAATCACTATGTTAATAGTGATGGGTGAAGATTTTTTTTAGCACACTAAACTTACACTATTGACAAGTAAATAGAACTGACAATTGCGAATAACATAAATTAAATTAATAGTTCGTGGCTCAGGTGGAGAACCCCAAAAATTCTCCAACAGAAAGTTATGCCTCGAGCTCCTGTAGAAGTGAGCCTCACATTCATGCCCCCAAGTGCGTAGTTGGAGGTGCCAAGCCTGGACCGCAACATTGTGGATCTGGAGGGAAACAAACACCAACGCCGTCTTGGGGGGGCAGTAGCCCTCAAAGCACAGACCATGAGCCTGGTTGTCCCATGGGGGGCCAAGTCGGGAAGCCTATCGGGCCAACTGTTGGTTCATGTCATGATCCTCATTGCCCCATCCAACGCCATTGAATGATCGATGCTTAGACACCAACACGCACCTTCAACAAAATCAAATCAAATGCCGTAAATCAAGTGTTTGTTTGTTAAACCTCTCACCAAAATGCACAATAGAGTAGGAGCAAGATTTAAAAGATTTAAAAGAGAAGCATCGAAAACCAAGAGTGTATCCAATTGCAATAATTTTTTGATACTACCAACATTCTAAAACAAAAATCTAGGTAGCCAATAGACAACTTATAATTTTGGTCAACAAACAATTAGTTATCTATGGTCAACGTACCTAGATTTTAAGTTATAGAATGAYTACCATGTTCAAAAATGATTGGAATTGGATAAATTTTTGGTTTTGGGTGCTTCTTCCTTACATTGATTTTTTCTTTGTTGTTGTTATCTTGAAATCAAAATTTATTCAAGTAAGTTCCTTCAAATGCAATCAAATACGTTCTCACGATATCTCATGGTTTTTTTTTTATTGAATTGACCAAATAGAATGGAGATTTGTTTAGTGATGGAAAGAGGATTTGTATAAATTTCATTATTCCTTGACTATTGAAGGAATAACATGTCACAAATTTTTCAGTTGTACCTAAAATTGACCATCAGTAGGCTTTTATGTTCAAAGATAGTGTAATTTTGTCCTTGTAAATAAGAGATTTGGGGTTCATAATTCCTAGGGTGGCTAATTTCTATTGTATTTTATTAGCATCAATGATAAGAGGATTTCAATGTTATGTACCTTTTTATGTCTTATTTGGACATCTTCTAAATTAGTTATGAATTCTATTGTTTTGCCTATTGGTGTATTCTAAGTGGACCCTTGAGTCATTTTCTAAGTGTATATCTTAAGTAAAGTTGGCCTAAATAATTGCACCTACATGTAGGTGAATAGGAAACTTATTATGGTTTCCATTAATAAAGGTGCTAAAATTTTGATTGAAAAGAAGGCATGATTCATCATTGAACATTCATATCTCTTGTTCTATATCTCCAATGCTTGTTTTGATCGAAAAGTAGAGTTTGTGAGGTCTAGAAGGATAGGATTTAGTCTGTTGAATAATCAATGGTATTGATTTCTTAGGGGTGAACGATTCAACACAAGATGTAACAAAGTGTCAATTGATTTTCATTTTTTAATTAACCTCTACATCATGTGCTACCTCTTGTTGTGCAACTCCAGTGATCAATTAGATTGAAGATTTGAATTTGGAGGGATGCTATTATATTGCAAGGGTGCATACAATTATTTCCTTAAATTTTCACGTACATGGCATGTTTAGAGGATATGAAGGTAAAAACACAATGTGGGAAAACAAGGAATGACTTCAAGGATACTTCTATTGTCCAATTGAAGTTCTTAAAACAATAAAAACTTATTGAAGACGCTCTTCTTGAAAGACAATCTGCAGACTTGTGAAGTTGTGAGCTAAGAAATGGAGAAGAAAGTTGCAAACCATGCCTTAGTTCATGAGAAKGACAACCAGAGTCATCATGCATTCCACAAATTGATAATCACAGGTTTGAAAGAGTATGTACTGATCAATTCGATTCCAAAGCACTTCATCAAGGAAAATGCCACCCATTCTTAGATAGGAATTGCATTTAGAACATAGAAGGCCATATTCGTTATATTGAGACTTTTTGCAGATTTTGAGACAGAATGCTAATTATTGAGAAATTCATTTAAAATAATAGTAATTGAAATAAAAAATAAATAATATTCAGATAATGATCCTTTAATGAAATTCTAAAAGTTGGTATTGTTACCTATTTATAAAAAAATACTAGTGAAGAGATAAAGAGGTTTATCCTTGAGTCGAGGATAATAATGAGACTGCGAAAAGTCTCAATATAACTAATATGGCCTTATAGTCGCTTTTAGAGTATATACAACCTTATGTGGAGTTTCTGCTATAGCAGGTGCCAATGTTACTCGACCATCTCTGTTACAACAACTCCTACTTGATCACGTGAGTGAGAAAATTGAACCATGTATTTTGAGAGTCGCAATGGATCTAAAACTAGTACGTTGAGAATGTTCAACCTTCATACACTAGAACCTCTCTAAGTTGCTCCTCTATAAGCCAATAAACCTTTATAAACCAATGATGTTGGACTAAACCTGACCCTCTTTTAGCCAATAAACCTATGTAAACCAATATGTCAGATCATTCCGGGACCAATTGAGTAAGGGAGGTTCCACTGTATATGGTTTTATGTTGCATGCAATTGGTTGTGAGATATGAATGTTTGGAGTAAGGTAGCATGCTCTTAAAGCAACCGTTTAAGCCTACCTAATTCATAATTGACAATCACAAATATTTCAAGGAATATGTCACCTATTCTTAGATAGGGGTTGCATTTAGAACATGGGCACTTTTAGAGCATACTACCTTACTCAATTCTGAAACACCCAAGCACTAATTTACATGAGTTTGAGGCGGGTATAGATTAGGGATTTTTTTTGAGCAATTTTTTTTTGCTAGAAAGCAATAATTATATTCTTTTAGGGAATATTTTGGCAATACATTCCTGCTTTCCCAATGCATGAAACCATAAAAAATTGACAAATCTTGGGACCATATTGCTCTAGTTTGGATGAATGTACACTATTTTGGATGAAAAAAYAAARTTCCATSCATAAAATGTAGGTTTCATCTATTTTATGGATGTAAATAGCTTCTTCACAACAATGAAGATAGCTTTAGGCACGATAAATGAAAAAAAAAAACTGGTATAGATTTTGATGTGATAATTTTATAGATGATATCATTAAACAACTTGATTTTAATCTRAAAATGATTTAGTAACGGCATCTAAATTTAGAAAACTTCTCGAAGTAGACCTGCTCTGTTCCTATGAAGTTATCAGATCTAGAAGTCTCATGCTTCACAACTTAACCCCTAAAGGACCAAATGCCCGTTCAACGTACGCAAGAAATCTTGAGTAGATTCCTATGAAGTCATTTTTGGTTGGATTTTCATGGATTTTTGGACACAACATGTAGCTATGTATCCTCCTCTCAAAAACCTAATTTTTTTTCTAATCGGTTGCCCAGATAAAAAGTTATATTGCCCTGAACTTTGTGGGCAACTCGGGCAGCTCCGCGTAGCATGTGCAAAACTCTTCCTGTGATTGCAAAATTTGGTGGGTATGTAGCTTATATGGCACAAGATAGTATAGGAGTAATTGATCAATTGTGTCTTTGGGATGGTGGTCAYACTCATATTTATATTGGCCTTGATTGCCTCGGTTGAAAGGTCATGTTCAATAATACTTGTTGTCTCGGACATCTTGTAGAAACTCAAAGTCTCGGCAAAAAGTTTTATGACTTTGAGACTAAGCGTAAATTTCTTGTAATTTGAATTGTACATTGTTGTTCATGTCTTAGTAGTAAGTTAGGATGCACATTTATTAATTAAATGGTATATCAAGACTTTTGAACCTCGGTTGCTAAGGCAAATATATAGCCTCAAGTGTTGACAAGAATTCTTGAGTAATTTCCAAATGGCTAGGATGCACATGCCTATGAATAAAATAAACAAAAGTTTAATTACTCACGTCCAATTGGAACTAGTATATACTATATGGCCATAAATAATTATTTGTTGATCAAATTAGAAATATTTCAAAAGTTTGCCCCTTTTTTAGATGCATGTATGGAACATCAAATCTAATTAAGCTTGTGTAGAGTAGAGCTATGTGCAATTCAATGTTAAATTTTTGTGGTCTACAATTCACTAATTTTAACAAATATGACCTTGCCACTTAACAACTCCTCCTAATTAGCAAAATGATTCATACTTGTGATTCATGGCAAATTTAATAAGTGAGGCATTGTGCATACTTGACAAAGAAATATTCGTAGCAAGACCAAGTAGATCTAAAGTTATGCAGTGAAGGCTAGCAATGCACGACCACTAGTAGAAATCATAGAAATGTTAACCGAATTCTCTTGATTTGGTCGCGTTGTATCGGTCACTATGTTGTATCGGTCACTATTCTGTTGATTTCGACAAAAATCTGTTAGTTTATAATTTTAACCCTTCAAATATTTTCTACTTCTTGTGCATTACATTATCTTCTTTGATGCAAACTTCAAAAAAGTTATAGAACTTATATTTTATAACACTTTTGTGTTTTGCCCAAACCGTTTGAATTGGGCTTTTAGGGGTTAAGGTTGTTTTGTGTAGGTCAAATAAACACTTTTTTGTGGATAATATTATCTAGGTTGCAATGAACACATTGAATTTTCTTTATTAATTTTAATGATATAAAATTTGGATCCTTTTGTACCTATGTTTCTACAATGTGGTCAATGAAGTTGGCTCAAAAATATACCAACAAAATTGTAGACAATTATTTTGGGACGAGGGAGTAAAAATCTAAATTGCATTTGTGTCTTTAGTATTCATATTTGATTTGTACATGCAATCCATCAAGCATTTAAAGTGAATCAAAATAATATAACCTCCATGAATCTTAGATTGTTGGTATGACTCAAGTATTGTTCTAAAAAAATATATGACTACTATACAGTGTTTTAACTCTTTTTTATTCACCTAAAAGCAATTAGTATAAGTGTCTTCTAAGTAACTTACAAATGATATTTCTTTTATAGTGCATAAATCTAAAATTTGTTAAATGTGACACTCCTTTGAAAGCGACCCCTAATCCAAAGGTGCATTTTATTTTCTTCAATGTACCAATAGTGTACATTTTAGAAGGAGGTGGCTTCTAGTGACCATTGTGTTCCAACATCAAAAACTTGTAATTAATTCCACCCAGACCTAAAAAATATGAAATGACTTAGGTTGGATGCCAATTCTATTTTCCTTCCTTTTTAAATTTACTAAAAATTGATTCATGCACTTTAGCTTCCCTCCAAATGCAATCAACTCATAAAAAGATTATGGTCCAATCTGGACTATAAGATGGTCATGAGAAAAAAACTATATATATATATATATTTTCTTTTTTCTTTTTTCTTTTTTCTTTTTCTTTTTCCAGCTTTTTAATTCAAGCACTTATCCTTGATAGCTGCTTAAAAATAGCTTTGGTTTCTAAAAGTATCTAGATACTTAGAAATACTTATAATATTATATATATACATATACTTATATATATAGAGAGATTCATGTTCTATACATAAACTTCCAACTATATTAGTGCTTTTACATGTATAGACTCTTAAGCCTATATATAATTGTCTATATATTTGAAATAAACCTTACACTATAGGCTCYATTTTCTTTTCTTTTTCATATATTTTAATCATTACCAACTTTTTTCAATACTTGACCTTGCACATGTATTGAAGGATAAAAAAGAGAGATTTTTTANAAAGTTAATGAGGCAAAACTTGATAAAAACATGTCAAGTAACCACCTTAAGAAATTATTGGCCTTAAATGAAAATGCCTCGAGATGCTCAGTGACCAGTTTTCACTGCATCCTTACTGCACAGACCTACTGACCACAACTTTAATTGTGACTTCTTCATTAGGCCCAGTGTTATTCTCAAATTGTTATACTACACTACACTTGCTTCTAGCTGTATGCCTGAGCTTTCTTGCTTTGCGATTTGGATCAGTTCTTGCTCTATTGTTTGAGGCTTTTGGCTGAGGAATAGGAGTTTCTTACAAACATGGCTGCATCACAGCCTTCTTCAAGCACTCAGGTCGATTGGAAAGTTTTATGAAGTAACTGATGACTTTGGTTTTGTTTGGACTGTGGACTATATATGATTTCCTTTGTTGTTGTCTAGTGTAAAACGATAGCAAGTGATGTTTAGGGTGAAGACACCTCGTGCATCCTCACTAACACACTTTCGTGGTTTGTTCTTGAGACGGGCACAGGTGAGGCCTACATCCGCTAGAGAACAATTGAAACATCATTCGTAGGAATTTTTTTCCTACTTTCTTACTAGTCCACGAAAAGAAAAAAAGCTTTGTATAGGAATATTGTGCTATGCTTCTTGAACTGGAAGCTTTGCATCAAGAACATTTTTCTTATGGAGCCTTGACATGTATTCTTGCATGATATATTAGAGCATGACTTTGTATAAATAGTTAATGAGTTGATGGGCTGGTTTCAGTACATTTGGTTCGTAAATTACTATGAATAGGACTAGTTCCAAAAATGCAGGACTGAATCAAGCAAACAATGAAAATATCTTCCAAAAACTGCATATCAATGATCTAGATAAGCAATGGATTAGACTTGATTGGATTGGTGCTCAATAAGAGATGTTCCAAGAATTGGGATTTCTTATGGACATAGTCACTTCTGGAGTAGAAAAAGTTACTTGACAATTGATTGCAATGATTTTGTTCAAATTTGAACAATAAGCAAGCTTTTAACAAAACATGATTTTCATACAATGTCAATTTAGCAAAGTGAATTCATTCTCAAGTTTTGTGAATTTTGTTAAACAGGACAATTTTCTTTTTTAATTTACTAGTTTTAGTTCAATCCATCTTAATACCAGATTACTCAAATATTCAACTTCTAGATTTCTTCTATAGCATATACCATAACAATGAATGCACAAGGTAAAAATGACAAATAATTCAAAGTGCAATACATATCAATATAAACATGAAAATACATACACATATATGCACACACATCCTTACCCTTAGGCGAAGATAAACTAAAAGCTCTAATCAAAGATCTCTATATCTATTGCCCTTGAAAGCTCAAAGTGCATGTTGTAAAAAGTGAGGCTGTGCCTACTTGAATGCACATGAAAGCATCCTAAAAAAATCCAATCATTAATGGCGAAATTCCATGCCGTTGATTTGTTTAGTTGCCTTGGGTGTATGTCAAAGATATTTGTATGACGGCTTGGTAGTATTTGCATTTGGTTCAACCTCTCTTCGGTGGGTAGTGGAAGGAAATTTCAATTGGATTAATTGGCAAGTTTTTAAATGCCAAAAATTAGATGCCCCAGGGGTAACTTTTCTTTTCAAAACTAGGCCAAGGTTAAATTTTAGTTTAGTTCGCGCATGCAAAACAATTCAATTTTAATGAAAACTAAAGAGCTATTGGAAACCTCCTTTTGGATGACAAAAAGGCCCAAGTCTTGAATCTTGCACTTTTCAATCCTTGGTGGTGCTCGTTGTGCATTGCTAGCCTTCGCTGCATAACTTTAGATCTACTTGGTCTTGCTACGAATATTTCTTTGTCAAGTATGCACAATGCCTCACTTATTAAATTTGCCATGAATCACAAGTATGAATCATTTTGCTAATTAGGAGGAGTTGTTAAGTGGCAAGGTCATATTTGTTAAAATTAGTGAATTGTAGACCACAAAAATTTAACATTGAATTGCACATAGCTCTACTCTACACAAGCTTAATTAGATTTGATGTTCCATACATGCATCTAAAAAAGGGGCAAACTTTTGAAATATTTCTAATTTGATCAACAAATAATTATTTATGGCCATATAGTATATACTAGTTCCAATTGGACGTGAGTAATTAAACTTTTGTTTATTTTATTCATAGGCATGTGCATCCTAGCCATTTGGAAATTACTCAAGAATTCTTGTCAACACTTGAGGCTATATATTTGCCTTAGCAACCGAGGTTCAAAAGTCTTGATATACCATTTAATTAATAAATGTGCATCCTAACTTACTACTAAGACATGAACAACAATGTACAATTCAAATTACAAGAAATTTACGCTTAGTCTCAAAGTCATAAAACTTTTTGCCGAGACTTTGAGTTTCTACAAGATGTCCGAGACAACAAGTATTATTGAACATGACCTTTCAACCGAGGCAATCAAGGCCAATATAAATATGAGTGAAGGAGCTTGGAGTTTACAACAAAGGACCAATTCTTGTCGTGCTAAAGCCAAGGACTAAAGTTGCACATAAGTCAAATGTTGCCGTGCTTGAATGAATAGTTGTTTAGAAAAAGTTATTTCTATGATTAAAAAATCATTATCTATAGAAGGTGAACTTCTGCATTGCTATTCTTTATAAAGGTGGTTTATGTAGTATATGTGAAGGTGATTTATGTACAAACCATTCAAGAATGTTATGTGTTTGTGTTACGAAAGAGAAAAAACATGCACGTAATAAGTACAATGACTTTGTTCCAAATGCACACAATCAAACATTTAAGCATAGTTTCTATTATATTCGTTGTTTGGACTTTTCTAGGTGTTTAGGAGATTATAAGGTCCATTTGATTTGATTTTTTTAAATCCAAAATTTTATTGAGCATTTATTCAAGCCATCTTAATTTAATAAAATCTCATTCCAAGTAGAGCATGTAAACCTTATATAGAAATCACCATACTCAAAACTATAGTTTATATGTCTGGCAACAAAATGTATCAATTGTAAACCACATAACATAAGAAGCCCATTGAGGGCCGTTTGGTCACTACGCACTGCTAAGCTTACTAGTTAAAAAAAAGGTGTAGCAAAAGAGCAACAAAATAGGGAATATGCTATGAGCATAATTTTGTTCTGCTAATTTTTCAAAAAAATAAGATGCATTAAGAGTGGTCAAAGCAAAATCACATATCTTCCCATTGTGAACCTCGGTTGGGACTATTCTCGCTCTATTGGATGCTAATGCGATCTTCTTCATTCCCTATATAGTGTCAATGACAATGAATCCAAAAGTGTCCCTTTACATGGTGGAATAATGCAAGAATTTCTAGCCTTATGTAAAAGTTGCATGGTGRTCTTTATTGAAATCATGAAATGGAGACTTTTCCAATCCCAATTCCAACTCTTTGAACCCCAATCGCACTTTATTCAATTTCTACTAGATTAGGATGTCAAAGTATCGGCATTGCATACAAGGATTGAATTGGGYTGTRGTCTAGTAAAAGGTCTAGTCTATTGTACAAATTAACCCTATGAGGATGCTATGGTCTAATTGATGACTTTATGATGGTCCACTATGGTATGCAGGAAAAGAGAATGCACCTATTGGTTGAATAAACGGAGAATTTTGGTGATTACCTTGGTCATGGGGGGCCATGTCCTTATAGGATTCACCCAAAAAGGATGCCAAAGACGTTTAGTCTCCAATGGATGATAGAGTATCTTTTCTTGTCTGACAAAAGTGCAACTATTCATCCTCGGAATTTTGTATGGAAAGGGGAGATCTTCTACATTACTGACTTCAATTGAGTTCTTTTGTTTTTTTTAATACCAATTGTTCCCACGGTTTTAGAAATGATGATTTTTACAGGGCCCTTTGAGTCCTTCTAGGATTAACCCATAAACAATGTTGAGCCCATTTTCTAGTTGATGAATGAGAGAGCATCTTTCTATACATGATAGAAGTGCAACTATTCATCCTTAGAATTAGGGGTGGAATGGGAAGATCTTCTATAGTAGTTTGACTTCAAATGCTTACTTTTGAATTTTTTGAAACCAATGATTCCCACTGTTTCAAAATTCATGATTTCCACTATGACCCTCCCGGTGTTTACGGATTAACCGCATATCAATTCACACAAAAACCCACACTTGATTGCTTAACCCTTGAAGGACGGATTGTGTGACATCATTTACTTTGAAAAGCCAAATATACTCATTGGAAGTCAAAGTAGTAGGAAAAATCTTTCCTTTCCACTCCCAATACCAAGGATGAAAAGTTGCAATTCTGTCCTACATGGTTTGATTCTCTATCATCCACAGGACACAGAACGTCCACCGCGGCATTCAAGGGTTAAAATAACAAATGGATTCACTTCTTCCATTCACTCCCTCATAACATATATTTTGAACATGAAGGCAATGTAAACAAGGAGACAGTCATGCAGATGCTTGGCAATGAAAGAAATTGCTGAAAGTTGTATCCAACTGAAGACTGCCATGTGATGTTGTACGTGTTTCCATTGAAAGAATATAGTATACAGTTCTGCAAAATAAATCCTATAAAAGCTTGCCACATTTGAAGGGTCAAAATTGGATGTTTCGCTGACTGTACCCAATGAACGAACTCACCGCCGGTACAATTCTAAGGTAGTCTCGGAATGCATTTCTGTCTCCTCGGCGAACGCGAAGGAATTTCAGCACCACTTGTTCACCTTCACCTCACGCGTAGAAAAAGGTTTTCCCACATGTTCAAAAGTGCTGAGCGCAATCCTCCGCTGTCCGCATGCCAGGTTAAGATGCTTCGGAATGTCTAATGTTTCTGCTTCAAAAGAGGCCCTCCTGCAGGCTTCTTGTTTACGCAATGGCCTTTGGGCTTGAGGAATAATGGAGCATACTAATACTCCATCTCATGTACAGCTACGTATGTTCATGTACAGCTATGTGTGTCCAATTAAATATATGAATCAATCCATTGATGATGATAGTTTTGTCTATGTGTATATATRTGCCTTCTGTACTTCCTCCAGCAACAGTGCTCCACTTGAGAAGCGTAGCAGCGAAGACCCAAGTGAACAAAAGAATAAAGTCATGATATGAATTGACATGACTCACATAACCCCGAGGGAAATTTGAGAATTATGCAGGATGTGCGTGTCGTGGTCAAAACCTGCTGTCAGCCACAAGCGCCTCACCTGTGCATCCCACYAATCATCAAAMTCAAAGCAGCAAGCACAGACTCTCGTAACTCGTAAGTACAGTACTCCAATTTGGGACACTTCACAGGTGAACCAAATTGTGTCATTTGATAGAGACAATTTGAAAAAGAGTTAGGGGACACAGGGAAAATGGTATGAAAATTATGACATTGAATATCACCCACCTCATTCAAGCGAAGGCTGCTCAGGTTCAGCAATTGACTGCGCATCAAAAACCTRTCTTCCTGCAACTACCAACAATGAATATTTGAGTATGATGAAACTAGAGAAAAGGTGTTAAAATGGGTCGGGATATGGAGAAGTAAAAACATACTGGACCATCAGATGAGTCCAAATCGTCTTGCCGCTCTCCGCACGCAGCCTAGTAGCAACAGCAACTCAGCTAAACTGATTCTACAGATACTCTCTCCAATGCATTCGGCAAATTCAAAGGAATACCACCGCGACCAGATAGAATGTGCCAACATTGTCTCGCAAATCCAAGCAAAAGGAAGGACTCCGAATTTTCAAAAATCAAAACTTTAGCAACAATGTGCTACCAAGGGGTTGGAAGAGCGCACCTCCCCATGTTGATCCAAGTAAAGGGATGGTGCCTCGCAGACTCGACCCCCACGAATCAGCACCAACTGTGTAGAGCGCATGAGCAAAAAAATTCCAATTCCAGAACCCTCTGAAAAAAATTCATCGGAGAGAAGCATTAGAACAGGGAGATAGAGATGGTTACAGTTTCTAAGATTACATTATAGGGGAGGAAGATCTCACARCTAAACCAATTTATGCATTCGTAGAACACGTTAGTTCATCTTCGAAAAGAGCCCACAACAGCAAGTAACGACTATTAAAGATTTCTAAAGTTAAATAGAATTGAACTCCCCCAGAGTAGTCGACAGCTGTCACAAAATCAGAACCTAGAACTAAGATCGTTARCATTTTCAACTCTGAACAACAAATAAACCAGAGGTTGGTACCTAGTTCAGCATGCCGTGAACATTCCCGCACATCATCTTTTGCACAACACTTAGTACCATAGGAGAAGAAAACGCCGCAGACAAGGCAAACTGCTCGGAACCTGCACAGAGAACAAGTTTGCGATCACAGATTACGTTGTTTTCAGAGAACCACGTCCTCAAATAGCATCAAAAWGATACAATGTGTTGACRTTATGGGTTTTGATTTAAGATTTGAAAGCTCGAACAGATCCTAATTCTGAGCGCCCAAGAACCTCCATGTAGATACTTACTTGGGTACTTTGCCRCATGTATCGCACTTATCTTTTATACTTCGCAGCAATAGCTCCTGGTTTGTCAGAATTCAAAACGTCCATGAGTATAAGGCATCTATGTTCACGAATTGTCAAATAGAATGAAGGACGATTGCATATATCGTAATCAAATGAAGCATATCATTAAGATGTCAAGCATGAGACTCCTAGATCTGAAAAATTGACAGCACACATGAACACGCTGTTTTCTACGATTTATTTGAAAAGGGTCACCAAATTGAGATTCCGTTGGTGCCGGAAAGTTTAGGCTGACCTGAAAAACGGCCGGCAAGTTTGCGAGATGCAACTCTTTCGGTACTTCCATCAGAGTGAGCTCCATTTTCAGAAGATTCTGCTGAACACATCCACACACGCCATACCCTAGTCACATACGATCACTTCATAGSAACAGAGCAGGTCTACTTCGAGAATTTTTCTGAATTCAGATGCCGTTGGTGAATCATTTTCAGATTAAAATCAGGTTGTTGTACTGATTCCATCTGTAAAATTATCACAATCAAAATCTAGCTATACCCGCCTCAAACATGTAAATTAGTGCCTGGATGTTTCAGAACTGATTACTCCGAACATTTATGTCTCAGAACCAGTTGCACGCAACATAGAACCATATATGAAGGTTGAACATTCTCAACGTACTAGTTTCAGATCCATTCCGACTCTCTAAATATATGGTTTGCTTACTCACATGATCAAGTCGCAGCTGTTGTAACAGAGATGGGCCCGTAACATTGGCACCTGGTGCAGCAGAAACCACATGCTATGGAATCAGCACAATATTTTGAATGGCATACGAACTTTGAACGTTATAAACAACAGAAATTTATGAGACGCTCTGACTTCGTCATTTAAATTAAAATATCAGAGAGCCATGCAACTGAATTGTTCATCAAAATCCCTCAAAAGCTTTCACGAGATACGCAGATTGTAAAAGGGATCTAACCTGAATAACTTGTGCAGATTTCGTAGGTATCTTCCAAACCCAACTCCTGCTGCAAATACGAGATATCCATGACCCTCCTCCCTGCAAGCACAACTCCATGCTTTCAGATATCCCGGAACGTCCTGCTTAAACGAGGCTGAGAAGATATATACCATGACCTAAAATATTTACAAACTATGATGGAAGAGTGCCTTCTAAGCCTGCCAAAATCATTTTGTTGCCAATCATGTCCATTCATCCGAAACAAAATCTACCTGAACCATTGTACATTTGCCTGAAGCCTTCATCTGTAATAATTTGCACCTACAAAATGTATCAGACGATAATCAGTCATTCAGCACAAGCAACTGGTGATGATCAACTTCGTCAACTTGATAACAACATCTCAAATCATTTCGAAACACCCCAAGATTACTCTTCGGGTAACTTCTCTAGCTTCGAGAAAAAAATAGCCTACATCTTAGCATCTCTGAGATCGATTCAATGAGTTGCAAATAAATTTGGTGTGCATACTATTCCTTCACTTTTCTTCATCCACAAAACTTGTCGGGAAATAACGGCATGTCCTTAATCTTTATGATTGTGAAATATTACGCTAACTAAGGAACGGAATAATTGAAATGGGATAGAGAAAGACCAGCAAGGCTGCTCTCCGCAGGAAAGGCAAACACGTGTATTGGACCACATCACCCCACTCTCTTTCCAAGTTCAGCACGTCGTCATTACTCTGCAACCTAGAACAGGCTAGTAAACCCTGAGTCAAGGCCATAGTGTATGAGAACTTAACCAGCAGCAGAACCTCTTCCACTTTGGGCAATCCAGAAAACGCCTGCAAAGAAAAAACAGGTGCAAAAGAGAACTATAAAYTTCTCCACTTCATTTCTAAGACATTTTCACAATTACTTTCTAGATCGACATAATATTTTCGTGGATCGTGATTCTCTCAAAATGAAGGGAAATCTCCCACTGCAAGATCCTAAACACAAAATGATTGCAAAATAGAAGTTCCATGTATCAGGTGACATTACCAAATCTGTCTAGGTTGACGGATGTTAAACCAAAGAAACTGTTCGAAGGAGGATCACTGGCAACTTTGGCAAGTAATCATCTGAGAATTCCTCAGAGAAAAAGGTAAAACAAGACCCACAAAAACTTCAAAGAGAACAATACTCACACTCAAAAATACAATGAGAAGCCAAAACGGATCAGCTTCGAAGATACTGCTTTCTAGAATTGTGGAGCTCCACTCCATGTCGATTTGAGCAGGCGCAGGTTGACTGAGAGATTCAGTTTCCTGAGGGTTAACTCCCAAAGATGGATACACATCACGGTGGTCCTCGAGACGTGCTGTATATATGTCTCTGCTTTCGTTAGTCTCCGTGTCGACACCAGCGGCAACCCCTGCAGGCATCCCTCTTGCTCTGAAAATTTCCGGCCTTGGAGATTCTGATGATGTCCAAAGTGTAGGCTCTGATGATGTCCAACTCGGAGGTTCTCGATTCTGCCCATCAGAATTCATGAGTGTAGAGATTGGATTCAAGGAACCGCTTGCAATTGGCTTATCTAGCGACGCTTCTTTCTCCGCCGCATAGCAGGACTTCCCCAAGATCTTACAGTCTTTCACCTCTTCTGGATGATGAATTTCTTCAATTGACTTCTGAAGCCTGACGAATAAATCATGTACTTCCGAGAAAAGACTTCTAAGATAATGGTTCTGAATTGAATAATCTCTGTTCTGTAGAAATGGTGAGATTATTTTTAAAAAGCTCTTCATCTTTTCTCTCTTGGTCGCCATTTCTTGTCCTGCGAACACAAGATAAAGGGCTTCATATCAACCATAAAGCATTAACACTCATTTCCAAAAGGCTATTGTCGTTCGAGTTCTACCTCAAGAAATACCTATCAGCTGTGAAGTGTAAAGAAGCGTAGWTAATCCTACTTTGAGACTAGCAAAGGTGGAAAAGATCCGTACCTCTATCTAGGGTGTTGGAGACTATTGCCAATTTCCCCAGTTCCCGAATGGCAATCCAATGTCCCGCATCCCCACCCCATACGTGCTGATCACTTAGCTGGCTTGAGGCTGTGGACGCTTGTGCAACTTCCGGAAGCTCCTCTCTTGTCTCCACTTCACAATGGGTGATGTTTGAAGCAAAAACTTCCCAAAATACCTGCAAAATCTAGGATATGTGATTTCGAGAAGCCGAAGAAAACCAGTAAACACAACTGAACATAAAAACTGTATACATCATTGGTGGTCAATGCAGTTTACATCCTTATGCTCAAAATCACAAAGGAAACTACTCACATACCACAGAAACAATATACAAGACAATTCARRTGCAATCTAAAAACGTTCAAAGGAGTCATTTTCAAAAAGAAGGATAGCAGCAAAAAAAGAGTTTCACCTCAATGTGCCAGAATCAACCGTGTCAACAGCTAAATATTGGAAGGAATAAATACTTTACAAAGCACTTCCTGGGACGACAGGGAAAGGAACACCAGATAGAAACAGTCAGCAGGATCACAGGATCACTTACAGGGCACTTCGGTAAAACCTTTACTTCCGCTTCTTTCAGAAAGTTGCTCCTCACGTTCAAACTCTGTAACAGGACCACAACTCAATACAATGTAAGCCCCACTTCCACAATGTTGCACTCGCCAAGAGAACTAAGTCCCCATTGACTATTGAAGGCATCAAGATAAATTTCAGGAACAAMAATTACAGCAGCAGGTCGTCGTTGTAGTTAGAAACTTCAAACAGATAATACTAGCATAAAATACAAAAGGCAAGATTATATTACCTGGACAGCAAACTGTTCCAATGCTCCAGGCAGATTTTTGCTTTTCTTCCAAAACTTCTCCCAATAATCTCTTTGGTTATCCAGATCACAAGCTTGCAGTATTCCTGAAAAACGTCCTTGATGCACAACAGGCAGTAGCACATTTGCTAATCGACGGCAAATAGGGCAGAGGAACTCTGTCCTGTGGAGTTCAATTATACTTTTGCCTGAAAACCAAAATTCACAAGTATATTCTGGAGTCACGGATTYGTTACAGTTTCTGAAACTCCAGAAGAGGTGAAGGAATTGTTTATCAAATTAYAAGCCAAGCCAAGCCAAGAAGTTGCTTAAATCGAGTGCAACATAAAATCTGTTAAAGAGATCAAAGAAATTACCTTCATAGGTTGTCTGGCCACAATGTCTTCTTACAAGAGAATCATGGTAACTTTGAAAGCATTCCTGATGCATCTGGATCGCAGAAAAAAAATATCAGTGGTGTTTACTTTCATTCACAAACTTCAGAATCAGCAACTTAAGTAGCCTTAACAATCACCATCAGTTAAATTTTGTGCCTGCGGAACATACGGGCTGAAAACCTGTCATAAGAAAAATTACATCTAAATCGATGAAACACGGAGCATAGAACGTGCTTCTCATATACATTCGATTATCAACTACCATCAGAACTTGAAAACAATGCTCGAAGTTAGATATTAACTGACATCCACGGCCATTATTACCCAAGAGAGACACAAGACGATCAAAAAATATTACACACAAGAGAAGTACACTTGTGGTCTCTTTTTGGTGCGATATTGGCAGTGGGACAAAGCCACGTTACCTGATGACCACAACAACGGACATGCTCTGTAGGTACTTGATCGATMGTACTTTCTCCCATATACACAACCAACTGCTTGGCATCGGTATCTCTTGGTAAATGACCGTTTTCTGCTGCATGGCTCCTCTTTACAATGCTCTCGGCATTCTCTTTGCTGGTCACCTCTTTCCTCTGCGATATGAATAGCTTTGGCATATTGTAACGTTGCACCAGAGCAATCCAGCCTATTGATTTGTCATTGCCACCACACTGCGCAGAGAAAAAGAATCAGTAAGGAAGGGGTGAACGTGCAGTGTTTCTGTACGCTGGTACGAATCAGGAACTGAATATTCARTACACAGCCAAGACAATAAGATGCCCGGACAGTGAACAGCATTTGAACGAACATGATTTAAAATAAATTCAGCTGCCATGCAAAAAGGAAAAACAAAACACCGGTTTTAAACATGGAAACTAGTATCATCAACGCCTAAAGCCATCGAAAAAAGACACTTGAAACAGAAATTACCTCACTACGACAGAATGCACACTCATGGACCTCAAGTGCTTCCACAGTATCTTTTTCACTTCCAGCACCAGCACTGGAGAAGCCTGTTGAAGAACTATTCCCTGATTCTAACTTACTGCCTGTATTACAAGGACTCATGCATTCGTCATCGTCGCTGTCTTCAAACTGCTCCAGGAATGCATTCTGCCTGTCCAAATGATCACAATAATGATATTAGGACTGAAWATTCTCAACAAACTGTTGCACAAGAGTATCCAATTAGATATTTGGACAACTATGTCTACTTTGAGTTACATGAAGATAATTAACGCATACAGCCCAGTTAGTCAAGAAAGGCAAACATTGAATATAATGAGATATCATACTTGGCTTTGAATTGGGCCATAATAGCCTCCTGTCGTTKCTTTTTCTGCAGATGTTCGTCTTCCTCTGTCGTATTCACTCGATCCTGGAAAACGCATGAAGTGATTGTACAAATTATTCACATGAGTCCTAACAGCCAGGTTCAACTATTGCAGCACGCCGATGCGCAGTGGGAAACTAGTGGAACACTCGGAAGTAGACAAGCAGCCGGGCAACGATAACTTACGTGTGATTTCGGTGACAGGTTCAAATCTGTATCTTTTGGTGAATCTCCAAATGCTGAGCTAGATGGATACGCCCTTAGGAGATCCATTACGTAATGCACAGAGTCAACCAATCCTAGACATAGGGAAAAAACGTTATAGCCTGCCATTAAAATTCTTCACATATTACCGAACCGTCACATTGTGGACGTTAATACAAAGGAACGATATAGCATGGCCATCTAATAAGAGTCTAAGATACCAATCCATTATGAAAGAGGATCAAAAGCCAACTTACGGGGAGCATACTTCACATTCTTCAATTGGCGAAGTAAATCAAGAATGCTCGGAGACTCTGCTTGATATATGCCCCAATCCATAAGCCCTGTATTTTGATTACGCTGAGGTTTTCGATTTATATTATAATAAATGTCATTGGCGGACAAGAGAGGAAGTTGCCAAGTCTCTGTGACTGCAGGAAATCTTTCTGGGTCCTCTCTGCAAAAGACAAAAATGAACATAAAAATTCATCTCCGAAGAAGCGTAGCACKGACTCAATTTACCTTCCACGCATCTAGTTGCCGTGCCAGACTAAGCCTGTTGAGGACCATAAGATATTTCGATTACCAATCCTGACATACCAGTRCCCTACCGACCACAAAACCTAATCAAAACTATCGCCAAGGACGAATTACAATCCAACGAGATTCCACGATCTATGCCAGTATAAAGATGTTGGCATTAAAAGAGCAGTTGGCATAAAAAGCATGAACTAACAGACCAATTCTGGCAAAACTCAAATGTGTTGTAGTTATGTACCTCCGATCCTGAAGTGCAAGCGCCAACATTTGCAGGGCTGTCACCCCCAGTGATTCACAAGCAGTAGCTGTAGAATCTTTCACGACAAGAGCGCAGACATAGTTCAAAACGTTCCACAAAAGCTGATGGCATTCCTGTCATCATATCATCACACCAGTGCTGTAAAACGCGTGTTGATACCCAGAAAATCTAGGACTGAAGAGAGGAAGAATCTAACCCATAAATTTAGTGTTTGAGAAAAAATTATGAAGACGCCTCGGACATAAAAATATGGAGAACGAGACTAAGATATCTGATGGACTCCGCATTATGCTTGCACATCAAATATTCATGATCACCGTAATGAATTAATTCAGGATGCTTGAGACTTCGTCGAGTGGCAGAGGGGTCATGGTAAACACCAGAATCAAAGCTATCTCAACTATCCATTGTCATAAATGAGGAACACTTCCGATCTAGATGAAACCAATTTTGATATCCCTGCGAAGAAGTTCACCAGACATAGGTGTAAGAACCTGAGCTAATACCTCTGTGTGGAGAAGATTGATCAGACGGTTGTAGGGCGGCTTCACATCCCCAAACGGTGTGATCCGCCAATATTGTGGTCTTTTTCCAATGTTCACTGCTCTCTCCTGCGGGTATCCAAGCAGATCATACCATCAGCATAGCCAGCAGTTGTTTCGATAAAGAAGCAAGAAAACATGTATCATATAAACACTTACGCATTTGGCAATAGCAGATTACAGACATTCCAKAACTGGCCATCAATGTCAAAATTCACTATTGAGATTTTGTAGTGTTTATAACCTGCTTACAGTCTTCCTGTAAACTTCATGGCAGAAACTTACACGGACACACATAATTTTTTGAAAAATGCGCATGCAACCAAAAGGAAAACTGAAGTAATACCGTTGCACAAAAATCACATATTCGCTGACTTACCTGAGCATCTTCCAGTTCATTTGCATAAAAATGAGAGAATAAAGGGTCAAACTCYTGCCAGTACTCAGCCTTCAACTGGTAGTACCCTCTCTCTTGAACCTAGTCACAGAGAAACTAACGGTAAACACAAAGGAGTCTAAATGATATGCAAATCCAGTCTAAACACTAGCAAGGCCTTTTTGTACTGTGAAATATAGAGAGTTCTAACATGATCTCAGACAAAACGGTTGAAGATATATTATTAGGATAGTACGGTATCTTCTAATTCAGCAGATGTATGGAAGGTTACCTTCGGATCATGAAAATAAGCCACTTTCTCCAGCATTTCAGTCAGTTGTGGATGATCCACTGGAACTGCACTGAGAGCACGACAGAGCTGACATAGAGATACATGGTCAGATCGGGCATGTCAGTTACAGAGGACAACTAACACCTTGAACCGGTACCAAGTACAACACTGCTGTAAACCGTTGAACCCAGAGAAATAGACTCTAAAGTCAAATATGAAAATGGAAAAAAAGAGCGACTATCTCACCTGGGAATACGTCTGATCCCTCACACAAAGCCACTGGATGACATCGTAGCGTAGACAATCCTCCTACGACAACGGAGAAGCACAGTGCCAGATGATAAACTTTAACAGGTCATTTTTGAAACGATATGGTGATTMAAAAGTAGACCAATATTGGCTATAAAATCAGAATAGGAATGCAACAACGCCACCATGCCATTATAAGATAGCGACAAAGCACAGAGAAACTCTCACCTCCTTCATTCCCGTATTGCGACGCTCCCGAACGATCTGAAGAAACAGAACTCAAATTTAAAAACATGCATTTCATGGAAAAGAAATGACCTGCCAAAAGATTAGAACACAAGAGTCCTTGAATTAAATTCTAATCCGTGATCCTCCACTGGTATCAAAGCAGCGATAAAACTAGAAAACAAGGTCCTAAAAAGAGACTACAGTATCCTCGGTACGAACTCACTGCAGAATCGACAAGGGGTATAGGTGCTTTACCAGCAAAACTAATCGCATGAAATCCTGCAACAAAAGAATTTTGTCCCCTTTAAGATTTTCATGGTCCAACAGGGGAGACGATACCAACTCCATCATCTGCCAATAAAAAACGTGTAGCATTTAGTAAAAACAAGTTACATATCAATGCACACAGGTTCTGTCTGGCAAGAGAAAGAAATCCCACTAAAGTTTGAAAAGCACCGTCCCCAGGGAGAGTATGGAATAGCTCTATATGCATCAGTCACTCCTACAGTTGCACAGCTAGCACACACAATTCTACTCAGCGTCAAAATCCTTTCAAGGCCTGACTACCTCAAAGCGCTCCGCCATTCGCTTAAATATCGCGCACTCCATATTTTCTCGGGCTACGGCACAGAATTGCAACAATAATATATCCATATCCATGGACCTGAGGGTTGTAACAGAAAAATTCACTTGTTAATCCAAACGAAAGTCAGAGATTCTCATTCTTCGATCATTAATCTACATCCTCAAACATACCGACAGCGAGAAATACCAACAAACAATTATAATACATGGGCGCCAACCTGCACTAGAGAAGCTGTATTCCTTGCKTAGGGATATGACATAGTACTGATCCTCTCGACATGCTCGACACTAGGAGTATATTTTTACGCAAGACTGAAACCTAAGCTCTAAAACAAACAGCTGAGGTGCATGCCAGAGCAGGTGATAAAACCTATGTCATATAGGTTACAATAGGTGACACTTTCCATCCGAAGACGGCTACGACAAAATATGGAAAGAGGATTCAAAATTTTACTGCGACAATACGATTAGCTCCTATAATTTGAGCTCCTGTAAAACATCAACTACATTAAAACCGACTTTACAATTCCCACCCATGACTGAAACAAATTAGCAGGTAGGAAATTTTTAATCCAAAAAGGTATATTTTAATGCCGAGATAGTAACTTACTGATCATGCCAAAAACTCGAACGATAAATGACCTCCAAGCGATTGAAGTCATCTGACAGATGAAACCATCTGCTCGCTCGAATCTAAAATTCAAATAAAATAGTTAATAGAGGTACSGACTGCAAAAAAAAGATTACACCAATCACGATGCACTGCGTTTTTCACAACCCACCGCAGATTGACCATTCCTTAATACTCATTATGCCTCGGCTATGATACTAATCTAAAACAAGCTTATACTCCAATTTCAAATCAAATTCCGATCAGCAAGAGTTTGATGATTTGCAACCAAGGGTTAAAATTAGTGAGAAGATCTGGTGCAGGACAGTATGCAGACATGAAAAGGAAAGCGCAAAAGAATTTGCCTGTGCCATCCAAACAGTGATGCGTAAAGGGTGCTCCATCAATGCCAGCACCTGATCGACCATGAACATAAGAACGCAATACATTTTTTAATCAAATGATGCAGATGCAAGGCTGAACTGTTCATGAAAAGGTTTTCTAAGGATCATCTCCATCACACTCTGAGCCTTTCCATWTACTCCAAGTCCATATACAATTAAAGAGATTGGAAAATTGAAAGAGTTCTGACCTCGTGTCACCAAATACTCAAAACATACCTCTTCCTCAGAGTAGCCCATATTCAAGCTGGAGAGAAACCCATTCTTCGTATCTTTCCAAGGTAACAGCGTAAGCTTGGCCACTATGGCACTCAACGTCCTATGGAGAGGAACATGGAGCGACACAGGAGTATTGCAAGTTGTACTATTCAATATTTGTAACGTTGATTCCTGCACATAAGACCATCATTACGATAATATATATTAGCTCATCTCTCAAACTATTCCAAGATCAATCAGATCCATGTTGAGCATCCTAGAGCTCAGTAATAAATCTACACTTGCGAGTTGCACACATATTAATTAATTAAAAATGACTTAAGAATTAAAATTTAAATCAAAWGATCTCTCCTGCCATTCAAGAGCTAAGACAAAAGAAAATTTCATAGTTGCGTAGTAGGTCCATCATACACGCATATAAACGAACAAAACCCCAAATTTCCGCAATCTCTAAGCATGCGAGTCAATACAGATACATCGTACAACTGAACCCTTCGATTGACATACAAGTGTATCAAATATATTATGGTAAGAGACAGGTCAGTAGAGCACTCGAAGGTTACTTGCCTCTTTCAAATAACTACGCAGACGATCCAACGTGCAAATACCAGCTGATAATAAAGTATTCCTAGCTGTTTCAACTGACTCCTCCAATTCAGGCCTRTAAATTGAATAGCATCGAGACACAAGCTGAAACACAATGGCCATGGTATTCATCTGCAAGAAAACACCTTGAAAACCGTCAGGTAATCAATAAATGATGTTTTTCTATATTGCTTACACATTTGTAAATCCCAAGGGTTAAAAGTAATCAGTGTCTTCAAAAAGCAAATCCAACTGTCTCCATTTTTTGCATCCAAACGTGCCACTTTGAGAATATAATGACAAGAATAGTGTCAAAAGTTCCGACCTCAAGTTGGATAGCCAATGTCCATTCATTCTGCTCCTCGAAATCGACATTCTTTGCTGAGCAGTAAGCATTCATCCACTGCATAAAGGAAAACATGCGTCTTTATAAATAAAAAAATCAAATTATTCTTTGTGAAAAAATAACGTCATTGATGATTCTTGGGAAAATGTCACGAAGAATTAGAGACGTGCAACTGTCGGTACTATTTTACAGTATTGATTCAAGATAGTCGTAGGCATAAGTGTGTGACACTTAAGAAAGTGCTTCAGAATTGAAAAACATGGAGACAAAGAATCAAACCTGGAGTGAAGCGAGGACGTCCAGAATAGACGTGAAGACATGGGGCTGCTCTTCCAGCAGATGTTGAGCTACGGATTGATGAGCAACAATCAAACGMAAGTCCCCTTGAGGCCTCAAGTACACCTACAAGACGGGGACGATGGAGTTATTTTGAAGTAGCACTTACATCATCGAAAGGYAACCTTGCATCTCCTAAGACAGCTACGAATAGAAATTCTGTAATTGTTCGCCAAAACCCGACCTCCAACGAAACCCGTATTAAATACTAAGACTCCTCAAAGCAGCGAAAATTTCTCCGAACCAAGTAACATCTCTTAAACCAGGGAAATCAAAAAAAGATGTCAATGAATATATGAAGTGAAGAAGGCAAAAATTTCAGCATGTTAATATAGGAGCACTAAGAAACGACTCATAATAACTATCCTCACACGAGATTGCTTTCAATTACCTTGTTCTCAATTCTCGGATCCGTAACATCCACGACATTGGTGCCCCTGAGATACATTGATTGTCAGCGTTCACAAAATCCAGCGTGTATGTTCACATCCCATAATCTTTATTACAGTCAAGGCATACAGTAAGAAACTTGAAATTCTTCAAAAATAAAATAAATCCAGAAGTAAAGAGTTCGGGATTTTAATAACGAATTTCAGTCGGTACCTTTTCAGGCAACGCATTAAGATCTTACRAAAAACCGTTACAAATAACCCCAGTAAATCCATCTTCTTGATCAAGTCCATATTGGGGACATTAAATAGTTGCACCATGACTGCCACACAGTCACAAATCGAATAGCAAATCAGCACAGAGAACATCTAGGAAAATTTATAAAAAATCCATAAAGATTTCTACTTGTTGCAAACCTTCGTCTATCGTGATACTTGTCACCGTACCTCTATCCAGACATGAGTCAAGATCTTTAAAGTGTTTAATAAGATGATCTTCATCTTTGACAATTTTCTCAACCGCGTTTTCAATCATAGTTTGGTACTGTTTCATAAGTTCCTCAGAATATTGCTGCTTAAATACTGGATTGTACAGCATCTGCAGAAACAAGGTCGTTTCCTGCCAAACCATTACGCAAAGGAATATCAGTCAAAAYAGAACAAGCACAATCAAATAAGTCAGGATGTCGAAATCAAACAATCAAGAAAACCCACAAGCTATCATATCACCTTCTCTCAGACTAARCAAGGAAAAACCTTCACGAACCAGATTCAGTCCCACTTGTAGAGATAGACACATGATAAAGAAATAAGAACAAAGCCCACGATATAAATTTGCCAGAACATTACCCCCTGCAAGATCCCTTCTGGCATGYTAGCGAATGTCTTCAAAAGAACCTGCAACGGCGATTTAACCTGCAGACAAGCTGAACTTGATTAGACAAATGAGGCATAATATTTCAAGATCCACTAAACAGGACTCAAAAAGGGCGTCCTCTCATTTCTGATAAAAACACCACCAAGTAGATAAGAAAAAATAAAACGAAAAAGTCAAACTACAAATAAAAAAATCTAGGGAGAATCTGATGATACTCATTCCAATGACACTCAATTTCAGTCTTCTTTCGGAACAGAATTGCCAAACGCAGATGCAAAATGCTACTAGGAATTGTAGACAGTAATTAAGTAGCACTCAGGTGACATCAAATTTTGAGTAAACACGAACACCAGTGGTGAGATTGACAAGGAAACCTAGCTTGAGTAACTCACCTCAAGTGTCTCCCTATCCCGCAAAGTCATCTGAACGACTTCCCAACACACAATCTTGCGAAGAGCATCGACGGAGCACAACTGGAAAAACGATTTTCACAGAAGRCAGCAGAAGAATTAGMAAAAATGCAGTACTTTGTGACGAGTTTTAGAAACAAGAAATTTTAYCGTTGAAAATGCAGACATGCAATTAAGCTCTGTTACTCACCAATTGAAAAGAACCAAAAGTTTAATCTAACTAATACTAGATATAGAAGAGCTAGTAAGAAGCTTCAGGTATGAGAGAAACACAAATGAGGAAGCCCACGGAATACCTGCTTTAGCCAATCGAGAAAAACAATAGCCGTCTCTATCAATTTTTCCCTAGAAACTGGTGGCTCTCCATTCGTTTCTGAGATATAGACCAAGACCAAGGAAACCATTCGAAAGACCTTGCTCACTGACACACCAAAAATCAATGAAAGCAAGAAACCCAACTTGGTAAGTGCAATACATGTTATAAACTCCTCACGTGGACTCTCCAGATCAACCCGCAACCCACACATCAAATCCTCGTAAAGCTGCATGGGCGACCTTGGTTTGTACACAAAAATAGCTAAAAGACCAAAAGTAGAAGATAACACAAAAACCAGGCTTCAAGTCAACTCAGAATCTAGCAAGGCTCAATATTTCAGTTCAATCATTAGAAAATGAAACATCTCAAAAAAGTAAAGAAGAAATAAAACATACAGACCACGGCGCTAGCTAACATATTTCGAAAGGACGGACTTGCAAAACAATCAGTAGTGCACTTATCCTCGTGGAAACTGGACACCCACAAGGGCATAACAACGTCACTTCCATCCCAATGGCCAACTCACCCTTCAAATTTCCAAGCCTCGAGATCCCCACAGTCACAGCAACCGCCAGAATCACTGTGGTACATTACTGCATATAAAGTGATAGTGCCATGTGTTAGAAACGAACACCACAGGAAAATCTCCAACTCTGGCCATTCCATGCTTAAGAAACACAAGAATCAGATTCAACGCACCGAGAAATAACATCATCATTAATAATGATAGGAGGCACTAGTGCTCTAGCAATACAACAGGCTCATCCTGGGTAAGGGACACATTGCACGACCTAAAATGAAGGAGAATCGGGATTGGGGCAGAAGGCTTAATCAACATCAAGGAAGTTCGCATTGATCAAAACGTAAACCAGCCACGGCTACTTACCGTAGTCATGTTTTTTATGCTCACCCTCCCAGAAACAACCCTCACATATGGCACTGCAAAAATCACGAAAGGGAGGGGTCAGCTCAAAGGTGAACTTGCAGCAATAAACTTGTAAAATGCAATCAAATGATGTTGTAAAAAAACTATCATGCGGTCAGCTTTTTGGTCCAGGCTAGTAGCTTAGGTGTTCAAGAGCAAGCTGGACTCAGAACCCTAAATGTCTACAAAACAGTATACATAAGCAAAGAAAAAMCCGACKCCGATGGTACTGGTATCTCCAACAGGCTAGCAATCCATTAGCTACACTACTCTGAGCAATTACTGACATGAAATCAATGTGCCCAATTATTGTGCAGGTGGAGATATCTACAACTTCCGAAGACCCAACTCTGGCGCCCTATGAAGATTCGGAACTCATGTGGATCACAATACTCTGAATTATCGTGGTGCACATTAGTTGCACGTAGTGATTATTGAGACGAGTCATTAACTCAACAAGAAAAAATTCCTTCCAGCAGCCGTAAGTCAGCAGCTAGATCAAATGAAACAGCATACTCCGGGCTAATAAGAAATCCATGAAAATAGTGACGGCGAAGAACAACCACTTTAGGGCGACCTCAAAAATCTCACTCCCAGACATCTCAAATTAGTCTAGTAATTGCAATGCTACATACCATACCTCGGAATTGATAGATAGATTGTGATTAAAATTAGTGAATTTCTCGAAAATTAGCGACACAAGGAGAGAAAGGAGGAAAGAATATTCAATGGCAAACCTAGAGTCATTGACTTGGCAAGTCCGGCAACGGTAAGCCACGGTTCCCTTCGTCCACACAGTAGTGCATTGAGCTTGCCCACTGGCCTGTAACGCCTCCAGGTACTCAAGAAATGAAACGTTGGAAGGAGACATTCGCTGCTCGAGCGTATTCAGTTCCTCCCTTGCTTTCTCCGGGGTTAACCATGGCGACCACGGGAAGAAGCTCTTGTCGTACATCGCGCCGACCATTTCCAACACCACGCATAGAGATAGAGAAAGAGAGAACGAGAAATGATTCCTTTAAGAGTACCCTAAACCCTCCCAATTGAACAGCTAGTATTTGAAAATTTCTCACAGATTCATGAGAATTGCAACCAAACGGGCGAACTTCACCCAGTAACGAGGAGGCGAAAATCATGCCAGGGAACGGCCGAAGAAGAACGAGCTTCAAGGAGGCGGAGACGAGCTTGAGGATAAATATGATCGACTATGCGCGATACTGAACCAGCAACATGACACTCCAGACCGAGCCAGCATCTCCTCTTCGGAATACCGTCGAGCCCTACTGCGGTACATATCCTCCCATAAGTCTCTGCTTACAGCCATGAGCAAAACCCTTGTCACGGCTGCCGCATCGAAAATTCTCCAAGAGTACCGATCCAATCGCTCCAAGCCGACTCACACAACAAAGACTAAATTGCAAGCCTAGGTTCCCATGACCACCAAGCTTCGATTGCAAAATTGCAAAATTAGGTCAACACTCACATCCCCCCACAAAGTGCTTCTCCTTGTGAATCCTCCGTGAAACCTCGCGCCTCGGTCTCCATCAAATTCCACAACTCCGTCTTAAAAGCACTCCTATCATCAATACCGACAGCTTTTTCCATCCTTTCATGTTCCCAACCCTGAAGCCTCTTCCCCAATWAAGCCCTGACATTCAACGACGACTCCCCCTCCCAGGAGTCAGACTGCCACTACCTTACCTTAAGACAACAGCCAGGCCGCCTTCCTGAGGCCGGCTCACATTCCTTAGGGAGTCAGGGCCAGTCCAAAAGCACGCTCTGCACATGCGCAATTCGCATGCAATTTCCTGTGTCTCTATCAACAAGGCAAGGTACGTCGTACCAGCACTAGCTCAAGAGAACACGACACGGCGCCCTACATCACCTACTGTAGCAACCACCCTCCCCAAGCGTGAATTCCATGAATTTCATCAATTTCCGCGCCAGCCAGGGAGTGTCTGCAAGTCATACAACACCAACGGCAGCAGTCGGTAAACACCAAAAGTCGCGCAGCATGTACAGTCGGCTTCCTTAATTTCAGCACAAATCTATTTACAGACATGGACTCGTAACGCTCTACCAGTGCGTTACTCACTSCAGCAATTCAAAAAAAAYTCTAWAGAAAATCACCACCAACTCCAGTCCTCCACACGGACATTCATTTCTCAACTAAATTCCAAACCACAGAATGTCGGTTGCACGAGTTGAAATTACGCGATCACCAAAATTGGAAAAAAAATCGTWACGAACATCCCRAACATCCGGGCCATTCAGYGAAGAAYTGAAGCGCACGAATTCATGAAGTTTACAATCAATTCCGTAAAATCACATCAAAATCCGAACCTGCAGTAAAACTGTAGTCGAGACATCCGTCTGCAAACGCGGAGCGCGTGTGAATTGAAAGGGGGGGGGCTAGTCCGAAGCTCCGCTGCTTTGGAAGCACTTATCAAGTTGCTGCTTTAGGGAAAGCGGACGGAGACGCTGCCCCGCCTTTTGCTGCCCCGCCGGCAGCACGGGAAACTACTACAGTACTTAACTTACTACTGTAGTAAATTTGGGGATTTTATCAAGAAGGGTCTGCAGATAAGTTCCCGTGTGCGTAAATTAGTAGTTTCCTGGTAAGTTGCGAWGGAGTAGCGGAGGGGCGGTGCCAGTAGTGTAGTAGTGAGGGCACAGAAAATTATTTGCAAAGGAACTGAATGATTGGTTCAACAGGTAGACTTCTTCAAGACTCAATTTCTAGTGGCTGTGATGAGGATGTGGGGCCCTTTAAAGATGGCCAAATGACGTGGAGAGCACTTTTTTTTCCTCCATGGCAATGGAACAACTTATTAGATTTGGGGTCCCATAGAGTTTGGATGGGGGCTCCATTACARTAGAAATATGCACTATGTACTTTCAAGGAGACCCTCGTGCAAAATATTGGTAACCAATAGTCAAAAMTTTTATTTAAATAATAAAAATGCTAGTAGTAAAATTGTCGCAAYATTTGTAGCAACAACACTTCAACGCTCCCCATTCTAAAGGGTTGTTTGCATGCAGGTTGGACCATATCTTCAACTTGGGCCCAGGGGCGTTTGCATGTAGAAATTGTCTATACCATTTCCAATATTGAACTCATGTGCCTCCTTTTCTCTACCATCCTTGATTTTAGGATTTGCAAGCCTACTTTCCTTCCTATCAACCCAACAAACTATTTATCAAAAAATATTCTCCACTTGTCTTCATGTCTAGCCTATTTCAAGACTTGTCTTAGTGGCTTGCTTCATTCATTGGTTGCCATATGTCACATAGTTTCAAATATTACTAAAAAAAACAGATATTTTGTTTGGAAAATTGGTTCACATCTGGGAACATGCTGTGGCTTGGACCAGACTTTACAACTTGGTGCCTGGAGTTCCACCTTCGGTCCGATACAAGCATGTGACGAGCACCTAAAAAGCCCCCTGACTACTCAATTTATTTTCAAGTATTGGAGATGTAGATGTAGTTTTGCCCAAATATTCAAAACCTGCAATCTAATAGTCTATACCAATTACCAAATTTTTTAATCAGTTTATTTCAAATTGAATGATTGATTKTCATATAGATRGGATYGTATTTTTACAAAATCAAAKCCTTCACTTATCTTTCAATAACATTAGAGGTTTGTTAAGTAACCAATTAAATTTTGACTTTAATTTACGCTATTTAAGACATACATGTGAAGTAACATGTAAATTTCACACCTCAAAAACTAAATGGTCAAATTTTTAACCATGGATGAACTCAAACATCTCTTGAGCACATGAAACCTTTAATGTTTTATCCATCCAAATGTTTGTGGATTTTTGGACAAGCATTTTTACATTTATATAGTTTAAATTTTCACTATGGTTTTTGAAGACCTTACGCTCATACATTCTATAGTACGAAAAATATAATTATGTTTCGGCTAAAAACATAATTTTCTTTTGTTCATATTAAAATCCTTGGAAAAAAATTTGAATAAAGAAGTAAAATAAAAATCTTCAAAAATCCATTTAACTAGAATCCGATATTTTAACATAATAGAAAAAAACACTTGTGAAAATTTCATATATTTAATTTACATTAAATTTTAGGAGGAACCGTCAATTTTTATCTATTAGATCAATGCTAGATCTTTACTTATATGGATACAATCTATGGATGATATTCTACAATTTTTTCCTATAAGCYAATATAAAATTATTATTCTAAGTTGCGATTGAAAATAAATCTTGATAATTTTGAAAATCATAGCTTCATCTTATTCCTTAAAGAGTTCAATAGCAATAAACATCAAATACTAAACAAATATTAGAGCATATTAAATACTTGCACCTTGGGGCCTATCCTTCAAAAAAAATACTTTAAAAATAATGGCAATCATGTAGATGTGAGGATAGTGACATGAGGCCTTAAACAATATTACATCGCCTCTTTTAGTTTTATAATAGCATTTGTTTTTCTTAGGCGAAACTTTATTATATTCAAGCATCAGACCACTTATTAAAAAAATTAATTATTTGATTGTCCCACCATCTCATTTTGCTATAATATCCAACCAATCACAAGTCTTCTAGCATGCTCAAGTAAAATTGAATCTTCATTATTTATTCTGCCTATGTACTATTTATAGAAGAAAAAATAATATTTAGAATAAATTGCATGCCACCCCAATCAAACAATTATTTGTCACCCTACAAAGCTACTTTTTCATGGTATATTCAAGCATAAATTTTACATTTTCATTCCCAAATTGCCATTGTCTATTAAAGATAGAAGTATATGATTTTGTCCGCTTCTCCTATTTTGCTAGGAGCTTATTGAAGTGTTGTCAAATGTTATGATTTTTAATTGTCCTTGTAGAATGTCTTYAATTTCACCACATGGTACTACATGCCTTAGTGGTTGAAAAGTAATAGTCTCTTGTAAAGATTTGGGTTTTTCTCAACAAAAATCAAACATAGATATACACTTTAGATCCTATAATAGCCAAAACAGTGGTTAATCTCTGTATGTACTCTTGAATAACTAAAACCATTGCTAGGAAATGTCATGTGCATTTCTAGAGCCGATTATTGGTTATAATTAGGGTTTCTTGCCCAATTATGTGATTTTTCTTGAGTAATAAAAGTAGAAATAAAATTAAAGTGAATTAGATAAATTGCCAAAGTGAACAAAAAATAAAAGACCAAGTTGTTGGAAAAAATAAAATGTCAAATGCTAGCCAAAAAGTTCAAAATATAGCAAAATTAAAGTTCAAAGTCCAATTTAACCAAGGATATTCAATACTACCAATTAATATTAATCAATTATTAGAACATCTAACATGATTAAGAATTTTTTTTATATGAAATGAAGGAGTTTATCCCCCCCTCAATTGTATAAAGAGCTTGTTGTCTCATCTCAATGTACACCAAGTAAGTGGATTCTAAAGCTATTTGAATAAGTTGTTGCGTATGTTGTCTTTTTTGGATTAAATGCTGAATTTAAAAAAATTATATTTATGAGTGACAATTCTATTTTGTGAACTTTAATTGACTAAGTAGCATCAATGTGCTGACCTTGCTCTATAGCTATAGTATGTGGAAATAAATTGTTGCATAGTACAAAGCTAACAAAATCTTGTCTCCAAAAAACTTGAAATTCCTATCTGCATGTTGTTGACTTCTTGACCAGATAGATTTTGGGCAATATTTTTGCCAAAAACAAAAACAAAATATCCACTCACTCAAGGCGACTCTAACATTGAATAACTAGGCAATGGTCCTCCCCAATGGTGTTCCCCAATGCTTCTTCCCAAATGCTAGGAAGATATCATATTGTGTTGGATCCTCAAAAAGGACTTTTCAATCATTTCAAGGATTGAGGTTGGTTGAAGAGTTAAAAAGATAATTTATTTATGTTCGTTGCAAATTCTATCATGTGTGGAAGAAAAAAAAAATGAGGGTTTTACGGAGTGGTCGAAAGGAATGACAAGGAATTTTCTTGTTTAGGACACAAGCACAATTGTTTGTCCTCCAAATTCAGGGTAGAAAGGGGAGATTTTCTACAATACTTTGACTTCTAATGAGTTATTTTCAATTTTTTTTTTTCAAACCAATGATTCTCACGGTATCAAAATGGATGATTTCAAGGGTAGATTTTGTTCACTCTCAAAGTGCCCTTTTCAATGGAAAAAAAACAATGCCATGCAATGAGACAACCTGAAAGAATCCAATGAATAAATAAAAAAATGAGATCCTTCATATTTAGAATATTTAGAGAAAATGTATAAAAATAGGGGCGAGAGTGCGAGACTCGAGAGGTCATGCACGCGCCCTGATTGGACGGAGAGTCAAAGGGAACTGAAGAATGTTGCAATCAAGAGAGGGCAGCCAATGCCAGAATTGCCAGCTTGATTTGTGACGTCATAACCGAGAAACCCGACAGTCAGGATGACGTCACAGACTTCTTCCGCACTCCAGGCCGGGGAGATGCCTCGTTGGCGGCCAGGCATCCCACTACAGTTAACTTAACTCAACTATAGTTAACTTAACTTAACTACAGTTAACTTAGTTTGTCTGATTTCTACAGTAACTGGTCATCAGTTTAGTCAGTTTGGGGAAAAGAAAAATGGTCTCATAATTATTCTCAAGGACGATCAATACCGACAACCGTTTTTGACAGTACCTTGTGCTTCTTGGATTCTTCATGATTAAAAAAGGAGGGTCATTTCCACTTTCTCCCACGAAATTTTGGTTTACGAAATGGAGTACATAGGAGACCGTCTTTTCTAGATGAAAATGGTCGGTCTCTTCTTTTGAAATCTTTTTTTGTAAATAACGAAGAAGAGGAAGAAGAAGAGCATTGTCTTTTGACCCATGTGAATGAAGAGGTTGTTGGAGGTAGTTCAACTAAAGAGATCCCTACTTGTGCCATGTGACAATTTGAATGTAGCACGTGATTGAAAACATGGAAGGAAATGGCGACTATTTGTGTCATTTTGTAGCCACTATGTGTGATTGTACATTTACTAAGGCCGGATATAGACTAGGGTCGAGAACTAGGTCCAAAAAACCATACAACGAATAGGATGGCTCTCAACCAATAGGATCCACGCTCTTGACGAAAGAGATCCCTATTTGTGCCATGTGACAATTTGAATGTAGCACGTGATTGAAAACATGGAAGGGAATGGCGACTATTTGTGTCATTTTGTAGCCACTATGTGTGATTGTACATTTACTAAGGCCGGATATAGACTAGGGTTGAGAACTAGGTCCAGAAAACCATACGACGAATAGGATGGCTCTCAACCAATAGGATCCATGCTCTTGACGAAAGAGATCCCTATTTGTGCCATGTGACAATTTGAATGTAGCATGTGATTGACCTAAAAACCAAGTCATTGATTATTGAGAGTAAATAGTTTTTGAATAAGTTTGACTATTTTTACCACCTTCTCTACCAAACTAATGGCCTTAGATAATGAGAGTCTACTTGAAATTGAACTTTAATCAAAACGCCACTTTAAAAAAATCAAAATATTGATATTTTGWGTAAAAGTATAAAAAATAAACAAATTATTATAGTGAATTAATCTCTTTCATTGCAAGCTCCTTGCACTAATAGAAAATTCAGTTTTTTTGTTGATTTGGTTGCGTTGATCCAGCCACGTTTTAACAAAAATTTGTTGATATTTCTACTAGTGTTGCTTCCAATTATTATGTCATGTATTCAAAAGAAACTTTGAATTACAAAGATGAACTTCTAGGAATATATTCCTACAGTTGGTATATTTCTAGACTGCAAGAAAAAACAAAGGGTAGCAAATTTCAAATCCTCCACATAGGTGCAAAGAAGGCTTCCTTAAAAGCAATTATCAAACACTTGAAAACAATTTTCCATCATATTTCTATTAAAAACTTACTTCCATAATGTTATTAAGAATAACAAAGTTTTGTATGAATTTTTTGAATTTTCAAATATTTATTATTGTTTTTAAACATTAACATGTCTATTTCACAAAAAATATTTCAATATATTTTGTGAATAAATTTTGACCTAAATTCTTTTAGGTCTCAAATTTTAATGATATATTTTTTTAGTGTTATTCATATTTTATTTTGTTTCTAAATATTTTCTTGCAGCTTGTACTATTGCAAAAAGGCTCCAAATTAATCCTTTGAGCTAAAATTCCCCGAAAATTTGACTATTGCTCTTTTGATGGTAGAATCTTGGTGGTTTTCTAAAGTCATAAGTGTGCCTAAGAATAGTGATTTTACATAGTGATTTCAACAAAATATTGAGTGTCATGCTAATTTCTAGGGACTTGGAATTGAAGACCAAACCCAATGGAAACCAAATGAAGGGGCCATGCATTATTAGAGCGTTGATCCAACTTCCATCCCCTATGCAATTGTTGGACTTGTTGAACTAGCCAATGAAAGCGGGCTCTTAACTAATGCTTGAATAAATGTGAGACACCTTCACACTAAATTTGATCAATGTTACAAGAATGTGGTGTTGTCAGTATAAACATTGGGTTAAATTTTGGAGAAAACTTGGATGAATGCAGATGAAGTGATTGGTGAAGATAGATGAATAGTGGATCAGACAACAATCTAGGTATTTGATACAAATAATATGAGAAAAGTGTAAAATAAATGAGAGAGATTTTATCAAAAATACCATGAATTCATATTATGACAATCATTGCTAATTTGTATAATGTCCTATTTGTACAAGTTCTTGTTGTCTGAAAAGCACATTTAAAGTAACAAAACTTGATTTTTTCTTGCTGCCCATTTATATCTAGTAACTATCTACTATGAAGCATTATCAATATGGCCTTAAATCATGCTTGTAAAATGTCTACAACTTTACACACAATGCTATGTGGTTGTAAAGCAATAGAACCTTTTGTAAATGGTTTTGGATTTTTTTGAAAGCTTTTAAAAAATGCACCTTTCAAACCCTTGAAGTTTTCTTCATGTCTTAACTTTAAAATTTCACAAAAAAATACAAAAATCTCCAATTTTTAGTTATGATTTTTAAATTTATGATTTTCATTTGTCTACAAGCCAAAAAAATCTTTAATTGTAAGTTTGAGTCTCTCTATGCACATTAACTCAAGTGAATGGTTTTAGGTCTTTTTTCCTTGTTAAATTAACCCCTAAGAGCCTCTAGATTTCTAATATTACAAAGATGTACATATTACAGAATACAACTTAGAATAATAATTTAATGATGAATTTCAATCAATAGTTGTAAAATGCAATTCATAGATCATATCCATAATTATGGTTGGATAAGCTACTACATAAACTAACATTTTCCAATAAACATTGAAAATTAATTCTACAATCAATTGTAAATTGAATTTTTGAGATTCTCACAAGAAATTTTTACTCTTGTTTTTTATTCAAGTCATTTATGAAGAGACACTTTTTGACACCAAACCTATCAATACCTATTGAACAATAGAATATTTGCATAACAAAGTCTTTACAACCTATATTGTACAAATGTTAAAAAATTAAAGCAAGTCTCTTAAGAAAAAAACAAGGAATGAAAAAGTGCATTTTTTGCCCTTGGGATGTGTGTACATCCATAGTTTAAAATTTGAACATCTGGTCATGTTAGGATTTAAGACAAGAGCTCCATAAAGACTTTAGACTTTATATGCATCACTTCTCTAGTTATAAGGGACATAGTCCTTGAAATATCTATGACCTTCATTGATCAAGTATGACTGATTTAAAAAGGACAAGATAATTAATTAGTCCTTAAATGACGGACTTATCACCGCAGGGAAAGGGCAGGCTGTGGATTGTAGACCAACGATTGTTAGACGGTGGGGAGTTAAACCGCGCAACACCTTAAAATGATAGCAATACCTAAGAACCTGATACTATACCTAAAAATTTGATGATGGGCTTAAAGTAACCTGTCCGCATGGAGGTCATTGCAAGAAACACCGGCCGTTATCCCCGTCACAATGAGAGTGGCTCTCTTGTCCTCTGCTATAACTTTTGAATAATGAATCCAATGCAAAAAAAAAAACTTGTTTCTAGATGTTGTCATTATTATTGTCAAACAAATTCAAAATTCATTTTGTATTTAAAAGTCAATTTTGTTGATTCTTCACATTTAGGAATTTAGGGTTTTGAATACAAAAAAGTTGTTTAAACTAATTATTTTTGGCTGAAATTTTCGTGGTATATTTTTTTAGTAGGCGTACATGTCTCTACTAAAGGGCATCTAAACATATGCTATTCTATGTCCTTCACATTCGTGCAAATAGGCCTTCTTTGCACATGCACTTGTAAACAATAAAAATGATTATGACTTTGTTTTCTTGGTCAAATATCATCATCATCTAGTCCTCACAAATGGCCAATTTTTATTTTCTTTGAAAATTTATTTTCTTATTTTTGACAAATTAAAGTGTAAAAGGGTGATTGCAAGAAACACTTGTCCTATTTTTTGTCCCCTTGCCCTTGGACAGGTGGTTTTTTGCTCATAACTTTTGCATAGTTTGATCTTTTGGAGTATAATTTGGGTTGAAGGTACGTGAGATAGTTTCAGACATTGAGTAATTTTTTCAAAATTTTTAAAATTATTATACTATTTTTAACCTGCCCCCAATTAGGTGTCTACCTTGGCCATTTTGAAGTTTTTTAGTACTATTTTCTACCCAAAAAGTGGCTTTGTGTTACAATTTGCAGCACCTAAAAATGACAATACATTCAATGACCCTATTTCGTGCTTTTCATGTGAAAGCACATCTCTACTTTCACATACTTCCAAAAAATGGTTGAAAAATACCTTTTCTGCATCCACTACAATTAATTTTTGTCATCCAAAGGACTCAAAACTTCCCTGTTGTCCTTTAAGGATTTGGGACCTTCTACCAAAGTACCAAACCTGGGTTTTTTTGCTAAATTTAGCTATATTTTGTCCAATAAAAGAATGACAGTTTAGTGGTTCATGCTATCCTGAAATGAGGTGGAGGCAATAATAGCTAATCATTTAAGCAATGTTGGAGCACATGTTGAGTAGTATGAGATGGTGGAAATCTTTTTCAAGTGGGAAGAGAGGCAATATGGAGAATGTAAGTTTTTCATAATCATATTCCCAAAATTGAAATACTATGAATTTTGGAAGGCAAAAATTGTAATTTTTAGCAATAGCCAATGTCTAGAGTCTTCCAATTCCGATTATTCCAAAATTACTTTTCTACTCGTTTTTTTCCTACTTCCTTACTCACAACTACAAGACATGTATCATAACCTTAACAATGGATTTCTGACCACTTCAACAGTTACTCATATCTCTAGGGCGGGTTTTTTTAGCGCATAAATTTTTTTTTGTGTAGAAATAGAGTTCAAAAGGTTTCCATAATTTTTCAAATTATTATTTCTCATAAAATAATTATTGTGATTTTTTAGTTGAAGATTCTGTTTGACCCATACAATGGTCATACAGAAGTAGCCTTCGGCTCTTTACAACCAAGGGCATGTTGCAGAATCCACCAAGGCTTGGTTGCAAATTTGAGAGTCTTGTAGCCAATCTTAATGTGCCACAACTACGCCAGGAGCTCCACCATAATCGATCACTATTCATCTCTTCCTCMATAGAAAGAGATGAACATTGCTAAGTAGGATGGAGGGTGATCAGGAATGGGTTGCCTCCCATAGTCCCAAGTCCCAAGTCCCAAGCTTCCGATTCCAGCATTGATTGGAAATACTGCACCCTACAGATTGAGTACGTACTGGACGTGGTTGACAATTGGTGCCTCTACCATTATGATATCAAATTCTCCTTTCTGAGAGTCTGTATGCGCGCAGTTCGTCATTGCGTCAATGAATCGTCACTAAACATAGAACTGTATTGAATTCTCTCCGCCTGGCTGCCTGCGGCGGGCTGGTATGTACTTTGTTTTGCAATGAAATCCCGTTTCATTTGTGTCAAAAAAGCAAAAAGAACTGTATTGATTATTGAATTCTCACAGCGAGGCCGGTTAGTGTGCGCGAGCGCCAGTTTTGACTAGATCGCTCTGCAGTCGGCACCTTCGTCACGCTGATCGAGTTGGGCGCCATAACTGCCGCTGTGAGTAATCACCTCAAGTACGTTAGGTGCGTTATTGCTGGGTGCAGACGATCGACAAAGTACTACTGTACTGCAAATCTGGTCGACGCCGTCTAGGCAGCTAGTGTGTGCCGGCCCTTATTCATTAAGATTATGAACTGGAATGCAGACAGWCAGTCCAACACGCACAAGCTATATTGAAGTTGGTTGTTGATGGAAAACGTACGTTACGGCATCGCATTCGATTGATATATATATTCCCTGCATTGGGGTATGTCTGGCTGTCGTATGATACGTGAGTTTCAGACTTTCGATCAGCCTTACTGGCATGAAAAGAAGTTAAGGAAAAAATATGGTACGCAGCAATTTTCATTGAGTTAGGTAGTGTCCAGAAACATATTGAAAACGTGGCATGCGTGGCTAACAGTCTTGTATATATCTGCCCCTCGCAATGGAATTCTGTTTCATTTATTGAAAAAGAAAAAAAGAAAAAAAGAAAACAGCATGGCATACAGTGGCAACTGGTGGCAACGTACCGGCGCGATCTGGAGTGTGAGAATTTYCTAAATCCAGAACTAGGTCATCACACGTGAAGAGTTGAAAACTCGGGCAGAGATTTACAGACAAACCGTACTGATCAAGACGGAGTAAGCCAGAATGTTCTCTTGTCGATTCCCCATAATTAGTTATCGCCCCCATGCCAGCAAGTTCGATCTAAAGTCGACTGCTGGGCGCTGCCCGCGCGACCTCCCTGGCGGCCTGGCCTGGCCTGATTTTAATCTTTTTTTTTGGAAACAAATGAAACGAAATTTCGTTGCAAAAGGGTACAGCTAGTACAAACCTGCTGCCAGTCACAGGCCGGTGGCCTGGCAGAAGGATCGGAGATCACAAGCAAACAAGTCAGCAAAGACCTAATAAGCTTACGACGACCATGAAGGGAGAAAGACAGCGATGGACCAGAGCTCAGGGAGGCGCCGTCACGGTCCGCAGCGATCGACACCCTCCGGAAACCATCAGCACCACTGCACGTACGTACGTAAGCCTCATGGCGTTTGCAATTGATCAAGGCCTGGCCAGCCTGATCTAGCTTGTCTTGAGATTATGTTACTGTAGACAATGCCTGAATATCGGCAACGACTCAACGAGGCAACTGAGCGCCCACCATATCGAACTTACCTTGGAATTCAGAGCCATACCTTACCAACTGATCGAAGCTGCCACTGCTCCTTGCAACCACGACAGGCGCGCATGGAGTGAGTTGGCGAGGGAAACAGACAAGCTAAGGGATCACGGCGGAAAAGGTGAGTGTACTTTCCTCAGTCGATCTTACTCGGTTCCCTCCGCCTCACCTCACTCTTGTGAAAAAGATTTTAAACTTTTGTCTGCCCGTCCCGTCCCCCTCCAAGCCACTGGTGTCTGGTGGGTTTGTTCTCTCTTTCCTTGCAATGAAATTCCGTTTCATTTGTGTAAAAAAAAAAAAAAAAAAACGCTCGATTTTAAACGAGCCGAATTGATTGTTTCCTTTCTTTTTAATGGTCATTGTCCTTTCCAATAAGAAGAAAGAGATTTTAAATTCTTGCAATAAATGACATATCGGTAAGTGATAGAGGGGATTGTTAATGGATTGATTGGATTTTTAACAAACCGCCTCTAGATTTACATGAAGATCCGGTTGTCTTAGAGCATCTCCATTGCCCACCCGGCCAAAAGAGGCGGGCCGGCCTCAATTGGCATGTTCAATGAGTGAGCCGGGCCTTCCTTAGTGGCAAGCACCCCACGGCAAGTCCACAACTCCGCCTCAAGACATGGGAAACAAGTCAACATGACCTCCAAGAGCGTCACCTCACCCGCACAAAGAATGGAGAAGCAATAAATGTCCCAAAAATACCTCGTAAAATGTGGAAAGGACAAATTCAACCTATACCGAGGCACGGGCAAGACTCTTCATTTGACTATGGCTAGCCAACTTTTTGGCTTTGCCGTGTTTGCCATGGGGGAAATAAATGGGGCCGGTCCCGGCCAATCCCCGGCTTTGGGCCTTTGGTCGTGCGCAGTGGGGATGCTCTTAGTCCTTAAGTTAGTAGAAAATTTTGGCCGTTTATTTAAGTTGAACGTACTATCTGAGTACGATATTCCCAACATCAAATATTTATATATTTACAAAGACTTTAAACAGTGTTCAGAGTGCATGGGTGAAAATTTTGGATAAGGCATGAACTATACAACAAAGATACGATAATCTTAGAAACTTTTGTTGGCAAGAAAATTCAGCAAAAAGTTCACAAATTTGAAGATGTTCTTATATGTTAAAAAATGCATACATTTTCAAATCACAAAATAATTGTACTGAAAGCGTAGTAAGGCATATCTGAATATCATAACAAATATATACATACAAAATTCAAACTCATACAAAAATTTGAATATTTTCTATACAATATCTACTATCTAGTGTTGTCACCCTTCATTGAAATTACAACTTGCATTCTATTGGGCATATTAGGATTGAGCCTTTGTAGTTTCTTTAGAGATACTTGAGTCCGTATGGCTTGAATTGTTTATATCATTTCTTTCTTGTTCTTCAACTTGTTCTAGTGTAGCAACAAATCTATGACTATTTTTTAGAGTTTGCTATAAAGAATTGAAAGGCCAAACTAACTTCTTTGTACAATGAGCTTGCCTACACTTTCCTAGAAATTGTTGCACAATAGTTAAATGTACTTTACTACAATTCCAACTTAATTTGCAATTTGAAAATCTATGCATTTTTGAGCGTATATATATGAGTGATTGCAAGAAACACTTGTCCTATTTTGCATCACACTTTGCATGTTGATATGATTTTTGGCCATAACTTTTGTGTTTTGGCTCCAAATGACTCCAGATTTATAAGGAAGGTACTCATGACTACTATAAATCTTTATTGATCTTTTTGTAATTTTCAAAAACAATTTACTATCCAAAAACAAAGCCCAATTCAATGTCACACTTGCCAATTTGGAGGTTTTTAGTACCTAACCACTACATTTTATAAAGAAGTACTTTGTGAAACTTGGTAGGCTAGTTCTTCTAATACAAATACACCTCTTTAGAAGAGGGATTTCCAAAATCATATTCCAAGTGTGTTCTATATTGGTCTAAAGAGTGTTGTATACATGTTGCATTTTAAAACATATGAACAATTGTTTTGGTGGATTTTTTGGTGGATAACCATTTCCATAAAGTTGTTACAAATGGACACTTTTAATTTTCCAAATTACTTACTTTCACTATTTTTAAGTAATATTCACATCAAAACACCTTTTTTCTTGAGATTTGGCACTTTTTTAGTTCTCATAGTTAGAATTTTTTTTTATGAATTTCCTTCGATGGTTATCTTCATCTTAAAGGTGTATACATTGACTATATTTTTAAGAAATTTTGAAAATTAGCCTTCTATTTTTAAAGTACTCCAAAAAAGTTTATGAATATTGTTCCAAAATGCAACAAATTGTACAAGTGTTTCTTGCAATCACCCATATAAGAGCATCTTGAAGTTCATGTTTTTGTTGTTGAATCTCTTTGCCTAGGAAGAAAAATTTGTAAGATTATTTTACCCTGTTGTACACCCACAATAAACACTACCTAAAATTTCTAAAAAGTGCCACAAAACTTAACTGTTGATCACCCAAGATTAATACAATCAAATCTTTAGAGTTTGTGAAAAGTTAATGTTGTTTTTTGGTACATGCAGAAACAATATTAGGAAATTCATAACTTCAGTTATCCATACAATGTCAAAATAGTACATGTACTTAAGTGCATTAGATTACCAAGCCAAAATTGCATTGAGTAGTTCAAAACTGCATTTTGCAAAAATGAGGTCATAGATTTAAAGTACACAAAAAAATCAAAAAATCACCACATCTAAGGGAACCCCATTCCAAACTCATTTCAACAAAAGTTACTCAAAAAATGACAATAGTTTGCTTGTAATTGAATTTTGGACAAACTTTCAAATACTCCTTTCAAATTATAGAAAAATATTGGTGATAGCGTTGGTGAATCCAACCATATGGATGGAATCTAAAACCCAAACTTCTATTTGTATGTCAAATCCAAAATATTTTTTCAAATACTACTTTGTGATGATTTTTTCCAATGATTTTTCCCAAATCGTCAATTTTGAAGAAGTCTTTGGAATCTAGATCTATTAACCCTTAAAGTTCCTTGACTATGTTCTCACCAAAAATGCTTCAAAATTGCCATTTCTAGTACAAGTACCAAATTTTTGAAAAATATCATTTTTTGACACATGTAACCGTAGGATCTTGTAGTTTGAGAACATGTGGAAAAAAATTCAGAAATTTTCACCATGTAGATTGCGAGATATTAGCATTTGAAGTGGGAAAAATGAAAAATCCTTTTTTTGGCCTTGTGAAAAATCAGGCAGCTACACTTCACAAGGTCAGATCATTATGAAAAAATATCCAAAATGGTTGTGCTTCTTTGGATTCATTCTTCAAGAAAAGTTGGCTACATACATGAAAATTTTGAAATCATTTGGAGTTGTACAACATATAGGAAAAAAATAGTAAGTACAAAGAAGTAGAGAATGATTCAAAACACGAAATTGTTAATAAATTAGTTATAAAATTAAAAAACTCCAATCCAAATGGTCGAATTGTTGTAATATTAAACAGTCTACATCCAATAGCATTCATTTTTTTTCAAAAATATTGAAATTTCAGTAAAATAAAGGACTTCAAAGTTTTTTTTAGTGTAGGGATTCCATAACTGCCCACAAACTAAAAAGCCTCATAACTTTCATCTCAACAATTGAAATGCAATGATTCAAAGCTTTTTGAGTGCATATAAATCTCAAGAATGAATTTCAAATTTTCATTTCATAAAAAAGTGATTTTTTCAGATCTGCCCGGACTGTCCAAATTGAGAAACAAACAACATATTATGCAATAACTTTTGACTCATATTTCCAAATGTCATGAAATTTGTGCATATGAAAGATATTCCTTGTCCCCACATTCTATGAAAATTTTAGCCCAAAATATGCGAATCTCCAGTCACACGTACCTGTCCAAAATATCTATGTTGCCAAAAAATGCATGTTGGTCCTTTAGGGGTTAAAGGTTAATGACGGAGTACAAAAATTTTCAATCTTGTGCTCAATAATGCCATGCAAGTCTGCTTGTGGATGGTAACTTGAATGTATTCTAATTCTTTGCAATGAAATTCATTTTCATTTGTGTCAAGAAAAATATTGATAATGCCATGGCTAACCATCTATCGTTGAGAAACTTTTCAATGGCAAACTCAAAGAATTATTTCACTCACATTTTCATGTATATGAAGGATCAAGAGGATCTTCAAAGGGTATGGGATAATTTGAAGATGAGAGCTTGACTACTAACTGTCAAATCAAACGTAAAATCAAACGTAAAATGTGTTCAAAGTAAAATTTGAGACTTCATTTTGGTATAGTATTCAAAAAAGCTTTCAACTAGTCTAGATTATTTGTTAATTCAAATTAAATTTTCTCTCCCATTTGTGATTTTGAGCCTTGTAAAACAACTTATGGACAAAATTCATAGAGGATGTTTGAAAATGTCAAAGGAAATGTCCATTACAACCACTCTTTGAACTTTGTTTGCAACTTTTGATATGAGGCTTAGAAATCTCAAACAAATTTTTGGAGAAGAAATTTAGCTTGATTTCTTGCATCAACTTAGTACAAAGCTTTTTGAAAAAAGTTTTTCTACACTATCAAGGAAAAGTTTGAAATTCTACTTTCAACACAATTCCTACTAACCTTTTGACTCAACCATGAGCAATAAGGTTGAGATCCTACTTATCCTTATTTGCATATCCCACATGCATCAAGAGTTTGTCTTCTCATCTCTATGTACTCACAATAAAAAGCTATTGAAGTTATGTGACATAGTTGCACAATATCTTTTATATTTTTGAATAAAACGCTAATTTTTCAAAAACTAACATTTTAAAGTGTCAAAGCTTATTTTATAATTTAGTGAAATATTTGGTACCAAAGCACCAAACTTGCTATCCAAGTACAGTAGTGGGAATTAGAGAAGGGATTGTCTTTTTTTGGGAGCTTTCTACAAATAAAATACAAAGGCTATTTTTTGAAAGAAAATTTAATGCTTAATTTCTAAAGGACCAAGGCCATTTTTTTGAAAGAAAATTTAATGCTTAACCCTTTACTGACCGGTCGACCACATTTCGGTCAATTTCTGGACTTTATAGATACTCACTCTAGGTCAAAACACACCTAATTTGAAAAAACTCAAAGAGGAATGGAGTTAGAGAATCTTTAGTCACTCAATTTGAATCAAATTGTTTGACAAGACATGCAATTTTAAGTAAGCTAGGTTAGTTTCAATAGTGCGGTGCTGGCCTATGAAATGCACAAACAAGCTTCAATTTGGGCAAGTTTTTGCAAAACACATAAGCGATGAAGGTGACAATATTGCCTAGTAATCCCACCACTGTTTAATTCATGAAATCCAAAGATATGCATGAATTAGCTAAAATAGGAGGGGCAAAAACTGCCCATTTAAGAGCTAAAACTGAGTTTTGAAGAGGTGAAACTTGAAATATTTTTCAAAAAAAATTCTTTGAAAGATAGGTAAAATCGAAATCTAACCTAAGTTGTTTCATATTTTTTGAAGCTTTATGGAATTAGTTATGAATTTTTGAAGTTGTAATGGCATACACTTGAAAACTGCCAAATGTACTCTATTTGTACATTCCTGTAAAAATGTGGTGCCCCTCCAAATCAACCACGGGCACTATAGGATTAAGTGCCCAAGCCTTTCTAAGTGTCTTTTTCCTACAAAAAAAGAGTGTGGGCTTATAGTTATCTTCAAATAAGCATTTATTTATATTTTAAATTTGATTTAATTTTTAATTTTTAATTTTTTTGATTTTCTACTTAACTATATAGATGTTTAAAGAATTTGCTCATTAGTACGAATACCAATTTTGAGTGAAAAATTGCATAGAAGTTGCAAAATTATTTAAAGAAAAATATGTGATTTCTATTTTTACTATGTTGTTCCTCCCCACAATGTTTGAAAAATTTGCACGTAAAAGTTTTTTGGGATTGAGAGGGGCATGAACAACTACAAATAGTCTCAGCATACTAGAATGCACTTTCTAAAATCGTAAGTTTAAATGAAGAGCTATCAAATTCATTACACAATCGGCCTTGTAGTTGTGGAAATGTAGTTTTTTTGATAAGTAGAAATCACAATTAACTCCAAATCAACACTTGCATGTTTAAACTTTCAATGGTAAAAATCATGAAAACACTTTACTCTTTTCATTGGGACCATTTTCAAAGCATATGGATAAGTACAACTTTTTAGACCTTAGAGTTATTGAAATTGGCAAGCTTTGCTCTTCCACTAGTAATAATACATATATTACTATAAGAACTTCTCGAAAATCAAATATTTATCTTTTTCAGTGAAAAATAAAAGTTTATTTTTAAGCAAGCCTAAAATTTCAGATTGACCTTATGTGGTCGGTTGGGCATTTAGGGATTAATTCCTCCTTCCTTAAAATAGCCAAATTCAAACTATACTTTAAAACCGATAGACAAATTTTACCCAAAAATAGATATCACATGAATAATGAAGAAATAATTGTTTGTTCTTCCAAAATGAAAAATGATCACAACTCTCCCATTGCCCTACACGCGACTTGACTTTTTTTCATTTCATTAGAAACGAGACAATATGAACTGTAGCAAGATTTTTTTAACCCTTGCATGACGCCGAGGCCATTTTCTAGTCGATGAGTGAGAGAGTATCTTTCTGGGTAGGACAGCAGTGCAATTATTCATCCTTGAAATTACAGTCATGTGGAAGGGAAGATCAGTTCCACAGTAGTTTGACTTCCAATGCTTGCTTTTGAATTTTTCTATACCAATGATTTCTCATGCTATCAAATTTCATGATTTCCACAAGGACCTGCCCTGCGTTTAACCCTGGACTGCCGCCAGCGCCATTCAATGGTGTTTGGATGATAGTCCAGGGTCCATAGAAGACATTGGAAGTAGTTTTTTCATCGGGGTTTTTTTTTTGTTGACCTTTCATGTTGAGTTACAAAGACTATTCAATTGAATTTTTAGTTTAACTAGTGTTTGCTTTCATGTAGTTGAGAAGTAACTAAAAAAAATGGATGGCCAAATTTGCTATTTTAGTGTATTTTGAGAAGTTGCTTCTCAATGTTTTGAATCTCGAATTTCTCCAAATAAATGATAATTTTTGAGTTTGAGACTTACTAACAAAATGAAGGCCATCTACTCTAATTTCTACTCCAATTGGAATTTTGGAAAAATTCATAATATTGAATATTTTATTGCATTTTGAACTTTGGATGTAATTTCAATGTTCWTTTTATTCTAATTATAGAATGACATGGAAATTGAGTTTACACCATGATGATTTTCACTTTAATGTGATTTTTTCTTCACTTTTTTTCAAAAATTCTCATAAAAATCAATTTTCCTTAAAAAAATCAAATTTTTTGGTGAAGTAGAGAATACATGTAATATCATCTCTGAAAAATAAACATAAAATTTTTCACACATATCTATTTCCAAAATGGTAACAAATTGAGTAATGAGCACCAAGGCTCTGAATCAGTGGTTATAGGTCCATCCTTTAGGGGTTAAGGGTTAAATGTCTTATACTCTTATCTACAACGATATCAGAATCTGGAGCTCTCCCTTCAGTTCCGAATTCCACAATTTTGACAAGATTTAGTTTTGCATCTGCTTCTGAGAACGAGGACTGCAACCCAGAACTCTTGGTTAAGTTAATTAGGAGATTCGGACACATGGAGGAGTCTCTCTTTCACAACACTTGAGCAAACTCTATTGTTTTTCATTAAGGAGATTTGGAGTTGTGTTGCTTCTCATTGAAAATTCACATTGAAAATAATTTGATGTTAGTAGTCAAGTCAACCCCACAATTTATTGTTCTCAACTTCTTTCACTCACCCCATGTTTTGTCATTGTTTCAGGGAATGATAAGCAACGGGTTTCGCTATAGTGCAAATGAAACCGAGTGCATGAGCATAAAACAACCATTACTATAAGACCCGTTGCATTTCATTCCCTTAAATAGTGACAAAACATGGGGTGAGTGAAAGAAATCACAAATGACAACCGTAGGGCCAACTTGGCTACTAAAGAAGGCACCCCAAATTTGCCCCTAATCTAAAAACCGCCATCATCAGACTATACATCTCCCAAATCATTTATGTACCTATTTGGAAGAATCGCTTCTAGAACCAAACTTTGACCCTTCATAACTTTTGCATGTTGTGTCAAAATGTCACATTCTTTGGTGCATTGGAACCTCCTTTCACTTGCCAACAAGACAATATGAAATTAGTAATAATAATGGTAAATAGGCACAATTGATACCAATTTGTGGAGCTTTTGAATGTACCCACCTCAACATTTGATCATTTTCAAATCTCTTGAATGGAAAACGACGGAGTTTGCTCTAGTGAGCTCCCTGATGAAGAAGGGCATCGACTCAGACTGTCCGTGATTGATCAATGTTTCATAGTTACAGAATGATCATTCAATTCTATTGATGTAAAGAGTATAAATATGCGGAATGATGGGGCGAATTTTGATATTACCAGACTCACCAAACAACATTTCATGTGGTGGTAAAAAAATGAATCAGATTGTTCAAGAAAAAGTCCCCATATTCATATACGCAAATTTTCAATACTAGTGGAAAACACTATTCTCTAAACTAATGAAAAGTCACACATAGCACTGCCTTGTCATAGGGTAGATGGTGTGGGATATACCACACTCAGCAACCTTCATCACTACACTAATGATGGTAAAGAGTGTTACCTACACTAATTGATTTAAAACAGCCATAAGTTTTTACTCTTAATGGATATTTTTACCAACTATAGGTACAAAGTTTTTCCAACTAAAGTACTATTAGGATCCATGAACTCTGTACAAATATTCATGAAGAGTAAAAACTTATAGCATTTCTAAAATAGTTAGTATGGGTAATACTATTTATCATCATTAGTGTAGCTAATTGGACATGTGGAGGATGAAGAGGATGTTGGGTGTGGAATATTTCACACCATCGCTGTAGAGACCATGCTTGCTACTCAATGTTATGCAGTCCATAATCAGTTTCGATTTCTCATGCTCAAGCTGTATTGATTATTTCATCTCATTTTGGCGACGGATATTAATGCTTGTACGTTCGAAATTAAAAGCCTTTCTTGAAAATCATTCCTCTCGAATTAATGCACAAAGTTCAAAAGTATCTTCAAACATTTCAATTCTGCCAACGAACTCGATCAATGTCAATGTGAGCAAGTGAAGCGCTTAATACTGTTGGCCGGAGAAACGTTGTAATAAGCAGCATGCCCATCTTCAATTTGGCCATTTCGAGTATGAGTGAACAAAGCAACAAAGGCATGTGACTAGTTACATCGATCAACAACGATTAATTGTTTCAGCATAAAATTGCAATATTTATTGAAAAGTCAATTAAATAAGCTAAGGAAATTGCGGTAATGAAACCCACTTAGCTTAGTTCCGTCTATCGTGATAAATGGATAGCCTGCATTTACCGAATCATCAGTGGCATGTGAAGCTGATTAATTTCTTCGAAGTACTTTGAAGAAAGACATCGATCAACGAGATCGATCTTTAACCCATGAACGACGTGACGGACGTTTTGTGTCCTCTAGAAGACAGAGAATCAAACCATGTAGGACAGAATTACAATTTTTCATCCTCGGTATTAGGAGTGGAAAGGGAAGATCTTTTCTAGTACTTTGACTTCCAATGAGTATATTTGGCTTTTAAGAGTATAGATGATGTCACATGGTATCAAAAATGCATGATTTCCACAACCACCGGTCCGTCCTTCAAGGGTTAAGAATCAAACTAAGACACAATGGGAAGGAATTCTAATTGCACCGACTCCAGGAATTCCATGAAGATCAATGGTAGCTACTATACATGACAACGGGGGTAATCCCACCTCCTCAGAGAAGCATAATTCTATGAAGTAGGAGAAATCGGTCAGACGAAAGAGGAAAGAGGAGTCACTGGTGAGCCATTAGTTGTGAAGAAGGTGTGACCCCCCTTCTTGTTTGGAGCAATTCTCAGAGAATGAGTTACTTGCAAAGCTAGATGGAAGCTCCGCAAGTCACACATACATAGCGAATGAAACTAAAAAGTTCCTCAACATTTTTTTCTTCATGAATGCTTCTTCACCTCCAAAGGAAAAGAAACAACAATCTAAATTCTCAAGGGATCGAAGCCTTTTTTCCCGCAAATCACTAACCAATGCCACATGCACATTCTATGAGAATTGCAACTGTGGCGAAGAAGGTGTGACCACCCCTATGTACGGGAATTCCGTAGAGATCTGTTGGGGCTTGAATGGATTTCTCATTGCTTGCATAACTTAATGGTCAGATTTAATAGGAGTTAGGGTTTTGTAGGTGGATGAGGTTGAAATGAAGGCTTTAGCATAATCTTGCACCATTTGCCTTCAGATAATAGATTAATTTGATTGATTTCTATGTTGGCAATAGTTTTCCAATGTGGCCAATGTACAAGATTTTCCATTAGTTTTTTTTTGCCATTTCATACTTCAATATTTATAGTATTGATAGATGATTCTATATATGACGTTTGAAACTATGTTAAACATGCAAAATTTCATTAAAATAGCATAGTGGAACCTCAAGATAGGAAAGAAATAGAATAATATAGGGGTGGGAGGAACAAATCTTATGTTGGCACATTGCACTGCACACTGTTATGGATGTCTTTTGGGTGGATAGTGAGAGACTGGTGCATTTCAATTAATGCACCCCCCTCCATTCACTCAAAAGACCCCATTAACTTTTTATTTAATATGATTTATTAGCCCCCTCCCCTCTCATTTTATAATCTAAGTTGTTTGTATGTGAGTTGCAAACAATATGGGATTTGTCCATATCTTGTATCACATATCTTTATTGTCCCGTATGATTGTGTATCCATATCCCGTATATTTTATATGTATATGTATTGTACCATATCTACTAATTATGCCATATTCGTACCGTATTTGTATTTTTGATTTGATTTCTCTCAATTTTTTCTTGGGGGGAGGGGAGGAGGTAATTTTCAAGAATGGCAAGTTAGCATCTTTTCAGTGGATAGTTATGGATAAAATGCAATAAGCACACAATTAATATGCTGATTAAATGTCAAAATAGCACTGTAAGATCTATTGTCTTAAAATACTAATCAAATTGGCATTATGTACATGGTAGGTATTAAAATTCAATTGTTTACTAGAGTTACATGTAAATCAAGCAATTCTATTGAGAATGCAACTCTTGTAACGCCTAAAGTCTCTAGAGTCCCCTCGGCAACTCTTGAAATAGCACGTACCTTTAGTCTCAATTTTTGGCAAGACTTTTTTGAAACTTCTTTTCAAGATCAAAAATTTGATTAGCTTTTGGGGAATATAATTTTTATTTCAATTGGTGCACGCCTAGGAGCAAAAGTAATGCCATAATAGGCCTAGAACAAGCTGGGAAGGGCAACAAAAAAAAGACTACAAAAATTTGAAATAATTTTTCATAAAATTTGTTATTTTTAAATTATATCTTTGTGTAACGGAATTCATTTGATTTCATATGAAAGGGGATGTGAAAGATATGAAGGTACTTTGACTAAACAAGTTTAAAAAATAAAAATCATAGGGGGCTTCTTTGAATTTTTTTTCCCAAACTCTCAACTCCGTTTTTCACCATACGAAATTTTAATTCACAATTTGTACTACAAAAATTTTAAGTAACAAAGATTCAAAGCCTTAGTTTCTAGTCAAGCTAGACTAAGAAACTTGTTTTTTTCACTTTAAACTCTTATATTATGTAATTTTTAGCCAAACAAGGTGAAATTCTTTTACACAATTCATACCAGTCTAATATAAGATCCCACACTTATATACACAAAATTTTAGAATTTTATTGTCTGCATTGAAAAAAGCTATTTTTTAGTGGTTATTAAATGGAAGAATGACTTTTGGAATGCAAAAGTTAACCCTAGTAGGACCCTTGGCGTTTCTCCACACGACCCATATCTAGCTTTATAACTCCGTAGTTGTGATTTAACATATGAATTGTGATACATTGTTGCATGCGTACTATCATGATCATTAATTACCTTTCTATTGAAAAATATTTGGTCCATGTTTTTTTGATAAAATAGCACCGTATTTATAATATACTATACAACCGCAAAGGGCTTTCAAGGCCCTTTTTAGGATTAACCCTTGAAAGGGTGTAAGGCGATATGGAAGAGTAAAAGTCCCAAATCCAAATAGTGAAAAGTTAAAGACAACATATAGAAGATAAAGTTATACGAAAATTTTCAAGAGCTTTGATTTCACACACTCCATTCCAAGGTAATAGAACATGAACTTAATTAGAAGAAAATGAATTTTCTCTCTCACACATACATGCACACACACATTCCGTACGTAGGGGGTACATATTCACACCTTCTTCAAATATTTGAGAACATTTGACCACAATTGACTTTGTAGAAACCTACCTTGATTCTCATTTGTCCAAATGAATTAATAGACATTTTGCCTTTAGGGATTAACGCTCAAGGATCTAAAGAATTTTAGCGATTCGCAATGTCTAGTTTCACTCTACCATTAGACACGATGTATATGAATAAATTGGAATTTTTTGGGAATAACAAATTCATCTTTAAACTTTTTCCCTTTACATCTTTGTTTTTTTGTTGCTCTTTAACCCTTAAAGGACGGACCGGTGGCCGTGGAAATCATGCATTTTTGATACCGTGTGACATTATCTACATTGAAAAGCCAAATATACTCATTGGAAGTCAAAGTCCTAGAAAAGATCTTCCCTTTCGACTCCTAATACTGAGGATGAAAAGTTGTAGTTTTGTCCTACACGGGTTGATTCCTTGTCATTCATCAGCCGCAAAACGTCCGCATCGACGTTCAAGGGCTTGAGTGGTCATTAGGGTTACACTTGATTTGAGAGACATGAGGGTTTGGCAATGCCTGTGAGTGATTGAGCAAATGCGATTTGATTTTTGTCAAGATTTATGCAAGGGATTGGAGGTTTCAGCAAGCATTGAATTTCGGATTTAGGGTTTCAAGCGATTTCTGGTGGGTTGCATGTGAAGTCTTGATGGTTGTTGTTTGGTGTTTGAATGTTTCTAAGCTCTTGAATGTTTGGCTACAAATGTTGCAAATGTTTGACTTCCATCCCTTGACCCGGAAAGGATGCCGCCAACGTTTAGTGTCTGGTGAATGATAAGGCATTTTCCTTTGTAGGACAAAAATACATCTATTCATCCTTAGAATTAAGTGTGGGAAGTGGAGTGTGTTTGACTTCAAATGAATTCTTTTGTTTTTTGTAATACTGATTATTCCCACAGTTTTAGAAATAATGATTTCCACATCCCCCACCACACCCCGCGTCCTTCTAGGGTTAAGAGGGGATGTTTGTTTTGTTTTGTTACATGTTGCGATCTCTCGGACCGTGTGTCCACCCGGTGGCATTCTTGGTACAGTTGGAAAGCCCTTGGCGAAGAAGGGTGCAGATGCTTTGTTTTGAAATGTTCTGACGTACAATACAAAAATTATAGAATTTTGAGTCATTTTCTATTTTTGATTTCATTTTAAATATTTCTTTCATTTTGACTAGGACAATGGCACGAGGCATACTAGTCAAGTTTAATTTACCATGCACATGTCTTTGACTTATTGATGGATGGCTTTTGAATGTCCTTGATTTCTTTAATTACCTTGGTGACAATGATGCTCCATGCTTTCTAATTTGTGAGGTATTGGGCAATTGGCACAATCCTAGTATCGGGGCCCCCTTGATCCAAATCATGGACCCTTCACAAATTATGGATAGTAAGGAACTAAAATGCAATCAATGAAACTTCAAACAAGAAGAGACTTTAGAAAAAAAATTAGGTGCTCTCTGGGGTAGCAATAATCCCTATAAAATCAACCCAACTGAGCTTCAATTGAGCCTCCATTGAGCCTCCATTGAACCTACAACTTGCAAACAAAGGGAGCTCCACCGCAAAATTGGCTCCATTTCGTAACAACAAACCCACAGCAACACGGCCAAACAACATTGTAAGTGTTGTGTATCATTGATTTTCTTATAGCAAAGAAGAACAATGGCACACAAAGCTTACAATGTTGCTTGGCCATGTTGCTGTGGGCCTGCTCTAAGCTCAAGTTTGCCAAAAAACACTTTGTAAGTCTAGGAGAAGTTTGCCGAAGCTTTCGAAGACAACTTCACACGTTCCCAAATAGCGGATGCAATCAAAGATCCTAGATATGGATCGCGGGCCCCCCATACAAGGACCGTGCCTTGCAATTTCCATTGCACATTGCACGTTCATTTTTTTAACCCTTGAAGGATGGATTGGTGACCTTGAAAATCGTTCATTTTGATACCGTGGGAATCACTAGTTCAAAATAATCCAAAAGTACTCATTGGAAGTCAAAATACTATTAAAAGAAGATCTCCTCTATCCACACAAAATTACAAGAATGAATAGTTGCACTTTTGTCCTTTACAAATTGATTCCCTATCATCCATCAGACGCAAAATGTGTGCCTTGACGTTTAGGGTGAAGAATCTCAATTTCTTGGGGGGGAGGGGGGTGCACAAGGGTAGGGGAATTTATGTCCATTTTCTTGGTTTTCATGAGTTGTTTGGCTTTAGGGTTGGACACTTCTCGCTCTTGAGAGTGAACCGGGATGCGACGACGTTTCTCGATTGTATCCCAAATTCCTCCTTGATATCTCAATCCATATTTTGGAAATGGGTTCAATTTCAAATTGTGTGGGTCTTCAAAACATTTTACAACGTCTAGCAAATTGATTGGGGTAGTGGTTTGTCAAGTTTAACTGCATTTTTAGGAAATGGCTTAGAATGTGATTGATTTTTGCTTAGGGTCTACTCACACAAACTTGTTGCAATGTAACATTGAACTTATGAAAACATGGATCGTTCCCACCTAGTGAGGTACCATGAAGCCTCACTATGCGTTCAAAATAATTTTAAAATTTTTCATACCCTCCCACCTTCCCCCTTGTAATTTTGAGAAACCACTTTAATTGACAATCAATATGGGACAATTTATCGTGTATCCAATACTTTTATTCAATTTCAATATTCAACATCCATATTCAATATTGTACCTATATCTATATCTACATCCATATCTCGTATTCACTATGTATTTGGATACAATGATGTATCCATATCCATATCCATATTCATATTCATATTTGGACGGCTTGGATTAAATCTCACAAGATCAATGGTTTGTGAATTTTTGAGAAACCAACGGCGATTTTGAAGGTAAGCACTTTTTTTTAAAAACTGATTAACGACTTGTAAATTTTTGAGAGAGGGAGGGGGGCCACTAATGCAAACGAGGGGGGTATCTCTCTTTTGGAGGGATAGGAGGGATAGTAACATTGAACTTAAGAAATATGGATTGTATAGCTCGTCAAACTCTTCCAAAATCGGATGAAAAAAATTTGGGAATGTTAGAATGAAATATTTGTGATGAAAGTGGAATCATATTTGTGACATTGAATTGTAACAAATTGCGTGACAATGTGTATTTCATATAATAGATTAGTCCATTATAGATTCTAGATGATTCTACATGTTATATTTTAGCTCCCTTTTCAATTATTGTTTGACATAAAAATTATTCTAATCAATGATATGTTCATTCCATATTTTGTTATAAATGGACATGCACAATGCTAAAATCTGTGTGGTATAGAAATTCAAGTAAAATGCAAAAAAATCTTGTATGGTAGTTGTACTCTACAAGGTCACATTTGTAAGAGAAAATGTTCATGTTGCTAGTACTTGTTCAAATTCATTCATCAAGGCAAGTTGGCAAGAGGCTTGAAAGTCTTCATTTTGTTTGGAATTTTTACACACACACATATTTATATATCTGTATGTATATATATGTATATATATATATATTATATATATATATATATATATATATATATAAATAAATAATCAATTTTAAGTTTTTAATTCCTAACAAAATGATTTTAAAAATTTCCAAGCTATTTGCTAACCAATGAAAACTACACATCATACCGTACCTTTTGAACTATGTAGTCAAAGATTAAGAAAACTATTGGGCCTTAAAGGTACTCCTTGGACACATGTTGTGTGAAAATTTGAAATAAAAATAAATAAATAAAAGTCCATAAGGAAGTTTCCTGAAATTGCTAGGCTGCCAAAAAATGCAATTTAGGCATTAAAGAGTTAACGTGGTGCATTATAGATTTCATTGCTTTTGTTACCAAATTTGTACACTACTTGGCGTATATATATTTAGGCCCCAAACAAGTAGGAGGACATTTGGTTGCATAGATGACATAGATTATGAACAAAATGTGAAGATTAAGCTTGGCATGAAGAACCATAGCTACTATTATGAACCGTCACACATTTTGCTCAAATCTATTCAAACCAAATTGGACCCTTTTAAGCTCCCATAAGTTATGAATCCAATTCCCTCTTCAAATCATAATGTGTGTTTGCATTCTATATCTATTGAGTGCCATGAAGATGAAGCCATCAAATGACAAGTGCCATTCAAAGGGGATGTACACCAATAGTATAGTTTTGCCTATAAAAGGTTGGCTCCCATTTGGCTTGTTAAAGGCCAAGCTACCTTGTACCCTCTTATAAGTCTACAAAGTTTGCAAATATGGCTTCCAATCCTTCAATACTAGATCCTTGGCCTCCAAGATCATGTTATGCAATATGCAACATCCAACATTTGAAGATAATGTTTTTAAAGATGATGATGCCTCTCTTTTGAGGAGATAGTGACACACAAGTTTTAGATTGGATTATTTTTCATAACCCTTCCAATTTTATTGGAGATTATGAAAAAAAATCCAATTTGAAAATAACTTGAAAATCCCAATACCTCCCTCAGTCTTATATTTTTCAAAACAAACTTGTTTGACAATCAATATGGGTTAATTGGTTTTCGTATTCATTTCTGCATCCGTACATATATCGTATATATACAATATGCATACCATATCCAAGTATTCATATCCCAAGGTACCGTATCCCTGTGTTTGTAGCGTGATTGCAAGAAACACTTGTACTATTTGTTGCATTTTGGAGCAGTACTCATAAACTTTTCTAGAATACTTTAAAAATAGAAAAAGAATTTTTGAAATTTCTTAAAAATACAATCAATGTATACACCTTTAAGATGAAGATAACCACCAAAGGAAGTTCTTAGAAAAATTTTCTAACTATGAGAACTTAAAATGTGCCAAATCTCAAGAAAATAGGTGTTTTGATGTGAATATTACTCAAAAATAGTAAAAATAAGTAAATTCAAAAAATAAAAAGTGTCCATTTGTAACAACTTTATGGAGATGGTTGTCCACCAAAAAAAACACCAAAATAATTATTTATATGTTTCAAAATGCAACCTGTATACACTGCTCTTTAGACCAATATAGAACACACTTGGAACATGATTTTGAAAATCCCTCTTCTAGAAAGGTGTATTTTCATTAGAAGAACTAGCCTACCAAATTTCACAATCTAATTCTTCAAGAAACGTAGTGGTTAGGTACTAAAAACCTCCAAATTGGCAAGTGTGACATTGAATTGGRCTTTATTTTTGGATAGTAAATTATTTTTGAAAATTACAAAAAAATCAAGCAAGGTCTATAGTAGTCATGAGTACCTACCCTATAAATCTTGAGTCATTTGGAGCCAAAACAAAAAAGTTATGGCCAAAAATTAGATGAGCACGCAACGTGTGACACAAAACAGGACAGGTGTTTCTTGCAATCACCCTGTATCAAGATCAACGACAGGGTAGGGAAGGGGGTAATTTTTTCAGGAAAAAAATCAATCGCATGTGATTTTTTTCGAGAGAGGACGGGTGACTAATGCAAAGCAAGAGGTGTAACCTCTCTTTTGAGGAGATAGTCTACAAGGACATCCACACTCCAATGATGGCACGGGTTCCAAACAATGACAAATTGAGCTTGCAACATGTCAAATATAGGGCTTTTTTTGTCATTTTTCATGAAGTGCAAGAGTGGCGATATTAAATGTTTTAGTACGTGCTGCTAAAAGTTTCAACATTCATCCACATATTGGATAGAAAATAGCACATTAGCACATATCACAAATTCAAAAGAATGTTTTCATCCACAATTTGGTGATTTCATGCAATTACTTTTTTAGACTTGGGAGTTTTTTGGTGATTTCATGCAATTACTTTTTTAGACTTGGGAGTTTTTTGGTGATTTCATGCAATTACTTTTTTAGACTTGGGAGTTTTTTGGCGATTTCATCCAAGATTTTGCTATTTATGTTCTAAGGGCTTGGTGCGGGGCCATCATTTTCTTGCAAGTTGACGACAAATCGCTTGAAAAAAGCATTGGTCAAATCAATACTCTACATCTTATTGTGCAAAATTTCTTAATGCTTTGTTTTGTGGCTCTACTTGGGTGAAAGCATCCTAATAGGAGCCAAGTTGGACGTCACCAATGCTTTTTATGAAGAATCTTCATTCTAACTCTTGGATATGACTTAAAATATGAATAAGAGTTTTAGTGCATAGTTCTTTAGTTATGGCTATTTGACATAATACAAAACAAAAATAAATATGTTAAGTTTCTACGTGTTAAAAGGACAAAAATGTAATTGTCACCACTGCTTAATTGGATGAATAAGCAACCCATTATAATTGATTCAAAGACTATTTTGGATTAACAATCAACAATTTTGGATAGAATATTCCAACATGAATCCATTATGGATGACTTAAGGATCCAATATGGATTACTTTGGATGAATAAGCAATAATTTGTGAATGGAATATTCTATTAAAGACCTCCATAAGCACCTCCCTAACGTCTACTAGTGGCTCCTATTAGGATGCTTGGACCCACTTCTCATTCCTCAACAACTCAATGGTCTAGACAAATCAAGACCACTTTGTACATATGCCATCTCTAAGCAAGTAGTACCTCTTGTATTCACATCCATTACCTTCTTAAAGACCAATGAAATTGCATTTTTTGGAGATATAGTGACTTTGGGTAGCTCACTATAAATGGAATTCTTAATGTTTTTCTTTGAAATTTTCACACACCATGTGGACAATTTGTAGCTTTAAGGCCCAACAATTTTCATGACTTTTGACTACATGGTTGAAAAGGTATTGTAGAATATGTAGTTTTCTCCCCAACCAAGCAATCCGGGCAAATTTTGAAAATCAATATTTTTGGAAACAAAAATTCAAAATTATTTCTTAATTGATTTATATATATATATATATATATATATATATAAGCTTTTGATCCAATCCATTTTGATTGTTGAAAACTTGAAATGAAAGTTATAAGGAGTTTTAGTTTGCGGGCAGTTATGGATTTCCTAGTCCAAAATAAACTTTGAGACTTGTCCTTTATGTTTTCAATATTTATTAAAAATGAAATAGAGGCAATGGGTGTAGACTTTTTTATCACAACCATTGGGATTGGTATTATTCAATTTCATAACAAAATTCTTAACAATAAATAGTATTTTGATTCATTTTCTACTTTTTCTACTCACGATTTCTTCTTAGTATATGTTGCACAATTCCAAAACATCTGAGATTTTTCAAGCATGTAGCTAACGTGCTTTGAAGAATGAATCTAAAAAAGAACCTCAATTTAAACATTTTTAAACAAATGTGACCTTGTGAAATGCCCTATTTTTTGCAAGGCCAAGAAAAACAATTTTTGTCAAGTCAAACGTTAATATCTTGCAATCCACATGGTGCAAAATTTTGAAATGTCTTGGATGTCTTCTTGAACTAGCCAACTACGAGATCCTATGATTATATTTGTCCAAAAATGTTTTTATTCCTAAAATTTGGTACTTSTACTAGAAATGGCAATTTTGGAGTGTTCTTGGCAAAAACATAGTCAAAGAACTTTAGGAGTAAGAATGAAGTGCACATTCTAGACCTCATTCATTAGTGTGTCATACTCTAGTGTTAAATAGTCTAGGACATTCAATAGTCATTGGATCCGGAAAAAAAATTGAGTATGCCATATGTGTATATAGGCCTACACATGTTTCTCATTTTTTTCCTTGATCATCAATCCTTGCATTTGATGCCTGTGGGTGAATGCATGAAAGACCGACTAGTTTTTGTAGCGCTCACTAGTACTGGCCAGTACTGGCAACCTTTTGGAAAAGAATAATAAAATATAAAACAAATATGGATAATTAGCATAATATTATAAATAGCATGTCACCAAAATTTGAGACCCAAAAAAAGTTTAGGTCAAAAGTTATCCACAAAATCGAGTAGCACATTTTTTTTGAAGAAAATGGACACTTTGACGTTTTAATTTGTAAAAAGTAGGAAAAACAATTTTTTTTAAAACGAAAAATTTTGATTTTGGAAGAACTTTATGATAAAGAGATTCACCAAAATAATGATTTAAAAACCATCTTGAATGTTTAGAAGTGCGCGCGCAAGGGAGCCCTGTTGCCACGCATGTAGAGGACATAAAATAACTGTTTTTTTAATTCCCTGTGGCGGATGCATGCCTTTCTAGTGTGGGAACAGACCACAAAAATTTCAGCTCTAGATCATTAATTTTGGGTACTCCCCTGTACTAAAACCCCCTAAAATACAAAGTGTGACAAATTAGCTCAATTGAAATTGAAATACAAAATGATTTTTAATAATTTTTCAGAAAATAAGGAACTTAATTGCTATAAAGCTAGACATCTCCGATTCAAATTTCAAGTTAATGTAGTTCATACTTCAAAAGTTATAGTCGATAACAACTCCGCCGTTCCAAATGACTGTGACACAAAAAACGGTCGGTCTTTCTTGCATTCACCCCTATCTCTATCAATATTTCTTATTTTCAAGGGTGAGAACCGTGGTGAGAACGACTACCCAAACTCACTATACCATTGTGAGGCTCTACTCCAACCCTAATTATACCACCTTCATGCTGAAATCTTCTTCCTTCTCTTCACTGACCCTAACATTTTTCAAGACATTTTTACAACACAGTGATTACAAAAAACACTTGTCCTATTTTTTGGCTCCTTGCCCTCAAACGGGTGTTTTTTTGCTCATAAGTTTTGCATTGTTTGTTTGGAGTGAAACTTGAAATAAAGGTACACACGGTAGTTGCAAGCATGGATTAACTTTAATGTTAATTAAAAAAATTAATTAAGTATTTTTAATTTGTCTCCATTTGGATGTCTACCTTGGTTGGGGAGGAGGGTAGTCCTATTTTTGATTCAAAAATGCAAATTTGAAGCTACAAATTGGACATGTAGCAGGTCTACGAGCCTTGCTACTAACATTTTAAAAACTAACAATGAGTTTTTATGGAAACAGAAACATGTCGGTTGTGCACATATGGTCAAAGTGATCTCCCTTTGCGCTAAGATTACAAAGAGGGAAAAAACATCCTATAGAAATTCTTTAGAATAATGCAAGCGCAATCTTTTCTATTGAAGTAGATATTCTTAAAATGATTTTTTGAATTTTTTTTTGAATTACTTAAAATGAAGAGGTCCACAAATCGTTCATTAGATGTTCTTTGAGGCCTCTGGAAGAGTGTTTCAGCATTGTTCCCGATGCTGTGAACTAGCCACTGCTGGTTATAATATTTCGATTGCAAAAATTAATATATATTTTTTTTGAAAAATTCCAAAAAATATCAAAAATCCAAAAAATGATTAAAAAGTTTTCTTTCAAAAAAACATTTTTAAATTAACTAATTAATATTATCTAACGTGGCAGTCTCTTGGCCTCGTCAAATTGCTTACGTGGTAGAGTTTACAAAGTTCCCATAGAGTTCTTACGTAGTTCCCACAATTGAGAACTCACGGTCTTTTAAAGGCTTGACAAAACATCTAATGTTTCTACTATTTTCTGCTTTAAGTGGCATTTGTAGCACTTTGCAGCAGTCTATAAAACTACATGGTACTATGTAGTACAAAATCAATGGTTAGATCTACGGGCGCTTGAATCGATAGTTTAGATTTGCGGGGATGCTTCTAACACATAGTACAGATAGTACTACATAATACTACCAATCCTATGGCCAAAAATTGAAGTGTTGCTTGTAATCATCCAACAAAGCCAAGCACATTCTCCCTCCAAAAAGCCATTCTCCCAACCCAACCCTAAAATTTGCAATACCCAATTAATACACAAACTTAAGCAAATAAAACCTTTGCCTTGCCAACAGCAAGCCTCTATTTTGCTCTAGACTATAGAAATCTATGACCTAGATCCACCATGGTCTTGATGATAGAGTAAACAAGTAACTACAACAATTACATCGGACAACTAGCTTGTTCAATGAAGTTTTCCTAGCCATGTGGTCGTTTCTTTCCTTCGCCGATCTCCACTAGCACGTATGAATGAGGTTGATTGTGACTTGCTCTAAACCACAATATAAAAAGGCCATGCACCAATATCCCTTTTGGCACTTGTCTTTGACTGAGAGTAAGTGCATGAATACTTTAAGTTTGTCCTCTACCATTAGAAATCCCCCAGCCTTTGAAACCCTAAASTGGTGAACTATGAGGAAGGAGGGAGATTCAATTCCTCTTGACCTCCTCAACAAGGAAATTGCATTCACAACAAGCTCAATTTCACATATAATTGGAGAGATTTTCATTACACTAATATTATATGTGGTATGATTTATTCTTGTTTCTATAATTCAACTTATTCCTCTAGTTGCTAGCTAGTGCTAGATGAACTCTAGATTTAGGTCTCTTCTGCAAGTTGACAAAATATAAAATACTTTTCATTTTGACTAAAGCTGACATGTCAAGGAGAAAGATTAACCACCGCCTATGATCTTGAAGCATATCCAGTATCAAATTTTTTAGATGCTCCACAAATACTTTCACAAAATATTTTGGAAAAAAGATAGTAGAAGATGTTTTAATAAAGTATGAGAGCTCATTACAAGGGTGGAGGATTGCCTCTACTTCTAAGCAACTACTTGAGGCCTTACCAAGGCAATTCACATAGAAGATCATGTCCACCTACTTCATACAAATCATTCAAAAGATTTTTGCCACAGAACTTCTAGCATTTTGCTCCATCGCAAAAGAGATCACTTACCATTCTACCTCTCCTACTTTTATTCTATAGTTTTTTTATTACAATAGACAACTGAAGAAGCACCTCAAGTGCACACACAATGTTGAGTCGTGGTGAAATTATTATATGGTAGGTTGTCTGATGAGAAGCTCTCTTGTTTCATTTCAACGCTTGAAAAAGACATTCATGATAGCTTTGACCAAATTAAGTCAACAACAACTCATTGCTACATATGAAAAAGTATGCAAAATTTCAAAACAAATCAATGTTGTGCTCTCTGAGTCTTTTAGAGGCCCCAAAGGAAAAAAAATATATATAATTTAATAATTTTAACCACTCAATCTTCTTAAAATTAGATTCCCTATACGCTTTTCAAGCGTGTAGGCAACTTGCCTTTAAAAATGAATCCAAAGAAGCACCATTGGTTCTAAAACCTTTTTTTATACAAATGTGACCTTGTGAAGTGCAACTGCTTTGTTTTTGAAAGAGTCAAGAAAAAGGATTTTTATCAAGTCAAACGTTAATATCTTGCAATCCACATGGTGGGAATATTTGAAATATTTTGGACATCTTCTCAAAGTTCTCAAACTAATCAACTACGAGATCCCATAGTTATACAAGGGGCCAAAAATATTTTTTTACGCTAAAATTTGGTATTTGTACTAGGAATGGCAATTTTGGAGTGCATTTCGCAAAAAAAAAGTCAAAGAACTTTAGGGATAAAAATGAAAAATCCACTGAAATGGATTGAGCTAAAATGGATTTTGAAATTTGGACATTTCATAAGATGATAAGATTTAGTTTTTTTCCTTATTTGTTTTTGACATCGAGAAAAACAAAAACATGGAAAAAGAATAATAAGTAGAAAAAAGTAGAAAATGATTCAAAATATTACATTGTTAAGAATTTAGTTATGAAATTGGAAATTGCCAATTTCCATGCTTGTAATAAACAACTACAACCATTTCTTTTATTTTTATTATGAAAGAAATATTGAAAATTATAATAAGTAAAGGACCTCAAATTTTATTTTAGAGTGAGGAATCCATAATTTCCTGCAAATTAAAACTCCTTGTAACTTTCATTTCAGGAATTAAAATGGAATGATTCAAATCTTTTCACGAATATGTAAATCTAAAAAACCAATTTTGAATTAATTAATTCTAAAAATAGTTCTTTTTGGAAATCCATGTGAACAATCTAGATAACTGGATTGTCCGGTTGGGAAGAAAACCACAAATCATACAATACCATTTCAACCATGTAGTCAAAAATTATGAAAATTGGTGGGTCTTAACCCTGGAGCGCACCGACGTCCAAAAACTTGACGATGAATAAATTGAATCTACAATTCCATCCTCCTAACTACTTGGGTGAATTTGTTTTTTAATTTGTGGGGATACTACATCAAGTTGTTGTTCTATCTAAGGGTTGAATTTGGTGTTACTAGAGTACATATTTTTCTAAAATTACCAATGTGCAAGTATGTCAAGTGGTTGACCAAGACAAAATTGCATTGACTTTAGTTCAAAATTGGATTTGCCAAAATGAGGTCATAGATTTTAAGAACACAAAAATTCCAAAAAATCAGCATGTCAAAAGAACCTCATTTCAAATCCATTCCAAAAAATTTTTACTCCAAAAATTATAATACTTTGATTGTTATTGAATTTTGAAGGAATTTTGAAGTTTTCCTTTCAAAATTTATAAAAAAATATTGGTGATAGCATTGGTGAATCTAACCGCACGGATGGAATCTACAATTCTTAGTCCACAATTTTTATTTGTATATTAAATCCAAATTATGCTTCCAATAGCACTTTATAATGATTTTTCTCAAGACATCAATTTCGGAGATGAATCAAGACGCTTTAGGGTTAAAGCTACTTCTTCACATGTTGCGTGGAAATTTCAAAGAAAACATTAAAAAGTCCATTTACAATGAGTTGCCCAAAATTGCTATGTTGCCCAAAAGATGTAGTTTGATCTTTGAGGGATTAAGCCCTAAAAAACCAAGGCCATTTTTTGTTAAAAGAACACTCAAAATTGTCATTTTTGCTGCGTTCATCCCAGAAATTAGAAGACAATTAATTTTGAATCCCACCCTTAGCCCCTAAAGGACCCATGACGTTTTTATGTGAAAAATACTCAAAATTGTCATTTCTATAGCAAAGAGTAAAAAAATTGAGAATTGTTTTTCTTTCACATTTAACCATGGGATCTTACACCTAACTAGTATGAAGATGTGTGGAAAAAATTTCAAAATTTTTGGAACCATAGATTGCAAGATATTTGCATTTAAAGTGAAAAAACAAGTTTTGCAACTCATTGTTGGACTAAATTATTTGACTTTGAACGTTCTTAACTTTTGTTTTTTGCACTACAAAGTTTTGAGCTTAAATTATTTATGGCGGCAAATTGTGTTGAAAATATAGAGGAGAAAAAAAAATTCAAGCAAGGTCTATAGTAGTCATGAGTACCTACCCTATAAATCTTGAGTCATTTGGAGCCAAAACAAAAAAGTTATGGCCAAAAATTAGATGAGCACGCAACGTGTGACACAAAATAGGACAGGTGTTTCTTGCAATCACCCAAGATTGCATTGAAACACAATAACTCCAACAATGTGATTGTTCTAGCAAGAAAAATTAACCTTGTCAATCAATTTCTTTTGAAAAATGTGAAAATTGCAATAAAAAATGAATCCAATAAGTTATTTTTTCATGAGAATGCTCAAATTGCCCAAAAGACAAGGTTATTCAACACTTTTTTTTAAATTCAAATTTTTGAAACTAATTGAAATTAAATAAATCAAAGCTTCACATGCATAAAAAAATATATTCTGCTGTCACAAAAAATTAAAATTTAATTTTAGGTTTTTGTGGATTTATTTTCTACCCGTTGAATGAAAATTTGGAGTTTTCGTGGTATCACTTTTGCTCTAGGGGGCACTTATTGCAATTAAACTTATATTTCCACAAAGCTAATGATTTTTTCTATGTTATGAGAAAGTTTCAAAAAGTTTCACCAAAAATTGACGTCATAAATACGTGTCCAGAATCCATTTTGTCTCTTGAAGAGACAATGTGCCAAAAAGAGGCATCCTACCTCCTGGTTTGCATTAGTCCCCCCGTCTCTCCAAAAACTCACAGGCCGTTGATTTTTCTCTTAAAAATCCCCCCCTCCCCTTTCCCTGCCGTTGATCTTGATACGAATATTGGGATATAAATATTGGGATACATATACTGGAATACGAATACCAGGATACGAATACTGGAATATGAATACTAGGATATGGTACGGGTACGGGTATGGTACATGTACGATATGGGTACGAATACGGAAAGAATACAAAAACCAATTAACCTAAGATTGTCATGTAAGTTCTGTTTTGAAAAATATAAGAGTGTGTGTGGGGGTATTGGGGTTTCCAAATTATTTTCACATTGGATTATTTTTCATACCCCTCCAATAAAATTGGAGGGGTTATGAAAAATAATCCAATCCGAAACTTTTTGGTACATTGTTTTACACACAATGTACCAAAAAGTGGCAGTAATTGCCTATCCCTATATGATGTGCCAAAGATGCCCCAAAGATGTGATCTCTTATTTCTTGTGTGGCTCTTGCTTCTTTGCTTCCGAGACTTTGTCCTTTGCATTTCCACTGTTTGTTCTTCTTTGTTTCCTAGACTTTGTCCTTGGCATTTCCACCCTTTGTTCTTGGGTACTTTTTTGGAATAAAATTTGGGTTAGAAAAAATGTCAAAATAAAAATAAACTTATAGATGGTCAAATGACAAACTGGTATTTGATTCAATGAATTTTCTAAATTTTTGGCAAACTCTCTAAACATTTATTTAACCCCTAAAGTTCCATGACTATGTTTTCACCAAAAATGCTCGCCAAACTGCCATTTCTAGTACAAGTATCAAATTTTCTTTTTAAACTTTTTTTGACACACATAACCATAGGACCTTGCAATGTGCTAACTTGACAACATGTAGTAAGAATTTCATAAATTTCATCTTCATGGATTGCAAGATATAAGCATTACAACTCATTGAGATCATTCTTTTTGCCTTGCAAAAAACAGGGCAACTTTTTGCACTTCAAAAGCTCACTTTTCTATGAAAAAATGTCCAAAATGGTGTTGCTTTTTTGGATTTGTTTTCCTTGAAAAGTTGGCCACATGCTTGAAAAATTCCAAATCATTTGGAGTTGCACAACATATAGGAAAAAAATAGTAAGTTAGTGGACAACACTAGAGAATGATTCAAAATATTGAATTATTAAGAATTTATTTATGAAATTGAAAATGCCAATCCCAATGTTTTCAATGTTGTAATAATCAATCTTCATCCTATGATTTTTTTTTCCCCAAAAATATTGAAAATTGAGTAAGATAAAGGACTTATAAGTTTACTTTAGAGTACACTGTCCATAATTGCTTGCAAACAAAAAATCCTTGTTACTTTTGACTCATTGATCAAAATGGAATGATTCAAACCTATCCATGTGCATACAAATCTAAAAAATCAATTTCAAATTTTTGTTTATGAAAAAAGTGATTTTTTCTAATCTGCTTGAATTGCCCAATTACAAAAGAAAGTAACATATAAGGCCATAACTTTTGACTCATATTTCCAAATGTCATGAAATTTTGTGCAAATGAAAGATATTCCTCGTCCCCACCGTTTGTTAAATTTTGGGCCAAAAATATGGAAATCTCTAGTTACACGTATCTACCCAAAATTTCTATGTAGCCCAAAAACGCATGGTGGTATTTTACGGGTTAAAGATTTAGCAAAAACTTGGCATTTTTGTTTTAAAATTAATTTAATCCAAGACTGCCATCCGAGTACAATATTTAAAAATTGAATTAAATCTCTAAGAAAACAATTTACCTTCACAAATTAGGTTGCGTTAATTAACAATTAAGTTGCTTTACATCAAGAAAATTACTTTACAAGCCGTCAAAGTCAAAAATTATATCTCAAATGATATTTTCATTTGTATATAGGGAGATTCATGAGGTTTCAATTACAACTACACCTAATTCAAAAATAGTGCATTCTTATACAATAACTAAAAATATTTATCTAGTGTCAAATGTCAAGAAGTTAGTGTGGGACAATTTAATTTCACTATTTTTTAAAGTAGCACACCCATAATCCATGAAGTCCTTTAATATTTAATTGATTCACGATTAAACTATTTTTCATGTACACTAAATAGTGATTTTATATGAGGTTGCCTTTACAATGTAACTCTACAAGCCATCAAAGCCAACAAATATTCTTACAAATACTTCCATTGATACACTTGGAGGTTCATGAGTTTCAACTACACCAATAACTAGTTCAAAAGTAGTGCATTCTTGTACAATAACAATTAATATTTATACACTGTGGAATGTTGAGAAATTAGTGAGGGGTAAACCTAATTTCACTAAGGTAGGAGGTCCATGAAGCGATCATCTAAGCACTGAAACTAAATTTTGGGGAGGTAAAACATCTTGGAATATTTTTTAGCAAATTTTCGTTGAAAGACAAGAGGAAATGACATGTGGCCCAAGTTGTTTCATATATTTAGTGTTGTGGAATTAGTTATGAAGTATTGAAGTTGAAATGCTGTAGAGCTCTAAAAGCGACCACCTCCTAGAATATACGCTGACTGTGTGCTTTTGTACATTGAAAAAAGCAAAATGTACCTCTGTCTCTGTCTCATGTTCGGTTCAAAATGTACCTTTGTCTCATCTTTGTTTCAAAATGCCCAGTTTGAGCCTCCTCCTTTATTTCGAACTACGCTAGCTTCCTCGCTTCTTTCTTCCTCAACATTGCCATTCGCTCTCCAACGTTGTCTCCCTAGGGCTGCGCACATGGGGGTGCGTGAGCCTTGCCTGTGACGTCCCACGGTAGTAGGCGGGCCCCCACCCCCCATGAGCCAGCTCACCCCGACGCAACATTAAGGCATCTGCGTTGGGGGTCTTTTGCCATGTCCCCTCCGCCAGGGCCAAGGTGAACTGACCCCCTCATTTTCCCTTTTCTCACCCCTGGGGAAAACATTATAATTCTTTTATTTGTCATGTATGACAAAATTTGCAAATTCTGAATTCATATTTGCAATCTGAGGTCCCAAATTAGCTAGGGAATGTGAAGAAATACCAAATCAATGCGGCACAAAATAGGGGGCAATTTTTACATTTACCTTGTGACAGGGGCAATGAAGGGGTCAATTCACCTTGGCCCTCCACCAGGGCCCAGGGGGGGATTTTTCCAAGGCGAGGGGGTAATTCCAAGGCGGAGGTTCAAGACAGGGAGGATAACAGAAGTATCAGGGCAATTAATTGAGTCTTTTTTTTTTCCCACATTGCATTAGGGTTTTCAAGTCCTTTTTTTATATGGTTATTTGTTTTTTGTTTTTTGTGTTATAAAGTGTTTGTGTGTGTTTTGGGTTTTGCAATCTAATTTTTTTTGGATCTTATATGTTGAGTGGAAGGGAAGGCTTTGAAGGTTCTGTCCATCTTAGTCTTAGGGTATAAATTTTTATTTATTTATTTAGAGATACTTCTACAAGGCATTCTTCAACATGCCTTCCGTCCACTCCCTCCTCAAATTACCACCCGACCTTCTATCTCCAGTCCCCTAAGAACTTTCCCCGCATAATCATAAATCATAAGAGCCATTAGGCCTCCTTCCTTAGGAGCAGCCATAATGAATAAAATAACCCTTCAGAGGCTTGTTGTTTTCAATAGCACACAAAACCACAAGTACCCCACGGAAAGAGACATCCTGCAACTTAACGGCATGCATTCTTCAAGTTTAAGTCACTCGCAAGGAAGTCCAGTTATCTCGCAGGGAAGGAAGGTCAACTCCTAATTACAAAAGTAGGTGAAAACGCCGTGAGGGCTGGTCGTCTCAGAGTTTATGCGCCCAGAACCATGAGCCCATGAGCCCTGCCTGCGGCTCATCAGGCCTTTACGGCCCTTACCTGCGACGTCGGACGCCTCCATTCGCCCTCATGCGCGCAAGCCTACTACACTAATGACTAATGATGTTAAATAGTGTACCCATACTAACTATCTTAGAAATGCTATAAGTTTTTACTCTTCATGAATACTTTTACGGAGTGCATGGATCCTAATAGTTCTATAGTCGGGAAAACTTTTTACCTATAGTTGGTAAAAATATTCATTAAGAGTCAAAACTTATGACTGTTTTAAATCAATTAGTGTAGTAACACTATTTAACATCATTAGTGTAGTTCCTTTCCCTTCCCTACCGCCCTCACTTCCCAGCTCTTCCTTGTCTGATTGTCTCTGTTCTTCTCCTTCCCTTCCCTACCGCCCTCACTTCCCAGCTCTTCSTTGTCTGATTGTCTCTGTTCTTCTCCTTCCCTTCTCTACCGCCCTCACTTCCCAGCTCTTCCTTGTCTCTGTTCTTCTCCTTCCGCTTTGGCATTCAGGTGCACCGCATTCACGGGATTCTTCTGTTATTGCGCATGCTCTTCGTGCTTGTTCTGGTGCCGTATTTCCATTGCTTTCTCTGCGACGTCGGATGCCTCCATTCGCCCTCATTCGCGCAGGCCTGCTTTGTTTGCTACGCAATCCTCATTCGCGCAGGCCTTCTGCTTTCTACGCAATCCTCATTCGCGCAGGCCTTCTTGCTTTCTACGCCCTCATTCGCTTCATTTTATGAGAGTTTTTTTTTGTGAGGATGGGTTATTTAGGATATACATTTTATGTTTCACTCCACGGACCGTGGGTGAGGGGCATCCTCACCCAATTCGATCCGTGGAGTGAATTGTACACCATTTCATGGTGTAATGAGAGTGTTGTGGAGAGAGTAATGAGAGATGCGGGTGAGGTGAAATCTCCACCCGAGTTTGTGGAAGTTCAAGAGAGTGATTTTGTCTTCTCACCAAAAGAGGAGAAGTTGTTTTTTGTTTGTTTAGCAATGTATTATGTTTTGGTTGCTTGGGTTCTTTACAAAGCGTTGGGAGTATAGTTGTGGGAGCATTTTCAATTTGCAAAGTCAATTCCTATGAGGTAAACATTTCTCCAAATTTCTCCAAATTTCTAGAATTTCTACACTTTGATTACACTGTTTCATTTGATCTTGCTACTCAATTACGGTTTCCGGTTTCTATCTAATGCTGGAAGGAATTTTTTCTTGTTGAGTTAATGACTCGTCTCAATAATCACAATAACTGAATACGCTCGAGCAGCGAATGTCTCCTTCCAACGTTTCATTTCTTGAGTACCTGGAGGCGTTACAGGCCAGTGGGCAAGCTCAATGCACTACTGTGTGGACGAAGGGAACCGTGGCTTACCGTTGCCGGACTTGCCAAGTCAATGACTCTAGGTTAGCCATTGAATATTCTTTCCTCCTTTCTCTCCTTGTGTCGCTAATTTTCGAGAAATTCGCTGATTTTAATCACAATCTATCTATCAATTCCGAGGTATGGTATGTAGCATTGCAATTACTAGACTAATTTGAGATGTCTGGGAGTGAGATTTTTGAGGTCGCCCTAAAGTGGTTGTTCTTCGCCGTCACTATTTTCATGGATTTCTTATTAGCCCGGAGTATGCTGTTTCATTTGATCTAGCTGCTGACTTACGGCTGCTGGAAGGAATTTTTTCTTGTTGAGTTAATGACTCGTCTCAATAATCACTACGTGCAACTAATGTGCACCACGATAATTCAGAGTATTGTGATCCACATGAGTTCCGAATCTTCATAGGGCGCCAGAGTTGGGTCTTCGGAAGTTGTAGATATCTCCACCTGCACAATAATTGGGCACATTGATTTCATGTCAGTAATTGCTCAGAGTAGTGTAGCTAATGGATTGCTAGCCTGTTGGAGATACCAGTACCATCGGMGTCGGKTTTTTCTTTGCTTATGTATACTGTTTTGTAGACATTTAGGGTTCTGAGTCCAGCTTGCTCTTGAACACCTAAGCTACTAGCCTGGACCAAAAAGCTGACCGCATGATAGTTTTTTTCACAACATCATTTGATTGCATTTTACAAGTTTATTGCTGCAAGTTCACCTTTGAGCTGACCCCTCCCTTTCGTGATTTTTGCAGTGCCATATGTGAGGGTTGTTTCTTGGAGGGTGACCATAACAAACATGACTACGGTAAGTAGCCGTGGCTGGTTTACGTTTTGATCAATGCGAACTTCCTTGATGTTGATTAAGCCTTCTGCCCCAATCCCGATTCTCCTTCATTTTAGGTCGTGCAATGTGTCCCTTACCCAGGATGAGCCTGTTGTATTGCTAGAGCACTAGTGCCTCCTATCATTATTAATGATGATGTTATTTCTCGGTGCGTTGAATCTGATTCTTGTGTTTCTTAAGCATGGAATGGCCAGAGTTGGAGATTTTCCTGTGGTGTTCGTTTCTAACACATGGCACTATCACTTTATGTGCAGTAATGTACCACAGTGATTCTGGCGGTTGCTGTGACTGTGGGGATCTYGAGGCTTGGAAATTTGAAGGGTGAGTTGGCCATTGGGATGGAAGTGACGTTGTTATGCCCTTGTGGGTGTCCAGTTTCCACGAGGATAAGTGCACTACTGATTGTTTTGCAAGTCCGTCCTTTCGAAATATGTTAGCTAGCGCCGTGGTCTGTATGTTTTATTTCTTCTTTACTTTTTTGAGATGTTTCATTTTCTAATGATTGAACTGAAATATTGAGCCTTGCTAGATTCTGAGTTGACTTGAAGCCTGGTTTTTGTGTTATCTTCTACTTTTGGTCTTTTAGCTATTTTTGTGTACAAACCAAGGTCGCCCARCTGAGATTGCATGCATGAGGATGCGACACCTTGGAAACCCTTGGAAACATTTTAGACAGCTTGGAGTGCATTTTGCAGATTTTGTAGTGCACATCGTTGTGTGGATCGTCAAGAACCATCCGTGCCATCCGAACTCGAGCTTCCTTCGAAAGAATCAGGTTTGAGTCTGCTCTTGGAGCTTTCGCTGACACAATTTCGTGGATCCAGTTGGGYCTTCAGCTTGTGTGCATGTTCTTTGTTTTCACTGACTGGAACTTTCCTTGATTCGATTATTGCAGCTCTTAAGTTAGCCTTTTTAGTGATGTTACTAGCGTGTGGTGTTCCTTTTGCTGATCTTGCTGTTATAGATTGGATTTCCATGGAATGTGAACTTCTTGTGTAGTGTCTCTTGCTTGAGTGCATCATTTTTCTTCAGTWTGCAGCTTTACGAGGATTTGATGTGTGGGTTGCGGGTTGATCTGGAGAGTCCACGTGAGGAGTTTATAACATGTATTGCACTTACCAAGTTSGGTTTCTTGCTTTCATTGATTTTTGGTGTGTCAGTGAGCAAGGTCTTTCGAATGGTTTCCTTGGTCTTGGTCTATATCTCAGAAACGAATGGAGAGCCACCAGTTTCTAGGGAAAAATTGATAGAGACGGCTATTGTTTTTCTCGATTGGCTAAAGCAGGTATTCCGTGGGCTTCCTCATTTGTGTTTCTCTCATACCTGAAGCTTCTTACTAGCTCTTCTATATCTAGTATTAGTTAGATTAAACTTTTGGTTCTTTTCAATTGGTGAGTAACAGAGCTTAATTGCATGTCTGCATTTTCAACGGTAAAATTTCTTGTTTCTAAAACTCGTCACAAAGTACTGCATTTTTGCTAATTCTTCTGCTGTCTTCTGTGAAAATCGTTTTTCCAGTTGTGCTCCGTCGATGCTCTTCGCAAGATTGTGTGTTGGGAAGTCGTTCAGATGACTTTGCGGGATAGGGAGACACTTGAGGTGAGTTACTCAAGCTAGGTTTCCTTGTCAATCTCACCACTGGTGTTCGTGTTTACTCAAAATTTGATGTCACCTGAGTGCTACTTAATTACTGTCTACAATTCCTAGTAGCATTTTGCATCTGCGTTTGGCAATTCTGTTCCGAAAGAAGACTGAAATTGAGTGTCATTGGAATGAGTATCATCAGATTCTCCCTAGATTTTTTTATTTGTAGTTTGACTTTTTCGTTTTATTTTTTCTTATCTACTTGGTGGTGTTTTTATCAGAAATGAGATGACGCCCTTTTTGAGTCCTGTTTAGTGGATCTTGAAATATTATGCCTCATTTGTCTAATCAAGTTCAGCTTGTCTGCAGGTTAAATCGCCGTTGCAGGTTCTTTTGAAGACATTCGCTAACATGCCAGAAGGGATCTTGCAGGGGGTAATGTTCTGGCAAATTTATATCGTGGGCTTTGTTCTTATTTCTTTATCATGTGTCTATCTCTACAAGTGGGACTGAATCTGGTTCGTGAAGGTTTTTCCTTGTTTAGTCTGAGAGAAGGTGATATGATAGCTTGTGGGTTTTCTTGATTGTTTGATTTCGACATCCTGACTTATTTGATTGTGCTTGTTCTGTTTTGACTGATATTCCTTTGCGTAATGGTTTGGCAGGAAACGACCTTGTTTCTGCAGATACTGTACAGTCCACAAATTCCAACCACAAACAAGCTTACTCTTTCATTAGAGATCAGACTTTCGATTGTTTAGAGACAAGTAGTTCCTATCAGGTTAGCCACAGTGAACTTCATTTACCGAGCAGCCATTTTGCATACCACATATGACTGCCGGTACTGATGTGATTGAAGTTGCATACATGTTGGCAGATTGCATTAGCATCTGCGTATGATCCATTTCCTGAAGTAAATCCTGCATTCAGTGGTCTATGATTCTGCTGAAATAGAAAGGAATCTGGTGTGGTGACTGGTGAGGAGAAGAGCAATAGCTCCTGCATTTAATAATTCCTGCATTCTTGAACCTACCATACCAGATTCCTTTCTATTCCCTGAAATAACTCTTGCATTCAATTATCAATGATTCCGCTGAGAAAGGGACGAGAGGAAGAGGCTGAAGAATGTTTTGTGAATGTTCAAACATAAGTTTCACAGCCAGGAATAAGGCTGATTTACTGTAAATCATGGAAGTACCTAGAGGGAGCTCAAACTTGTGGTTGAACCTCAAGTTTATTCACAATATTTTGCAAGTAGAGGGCAACTGGGAGACACCCCTGAGAAGCTGCCTCTTACCATATTGATACGGTGTGCAACCTTCCGAGTGAGCTATTACAATTTTGGAGTCAGCATTGAGGAGAAATTGAATGTCGTCGAGACCTCTCTAATATCACACCTAATGTCCCACTTTGTGATCTTTCTCAAACCTGAAGGAACAGATTGTTAAATTCAAAGCTCACCTTTGGACTACCTTAACACTGTCCTACTCAATTACGTTAAAAGAAGTTGGCTGCATGTGAATGGTATAGTAAAAAGTGTGAGAAGTTTAAGAACTTTTATAACCCTTAACCCGTGAAGGACCATTGTCCCTTTGGGACACAAATGGGATTTTGGGCAGGTACATGAGGTCTCAATTTTTGTCCTGATTTTTCGAAACTTTTTTTGAAGATAGAAAAACTAATAAGATTTGTGGGAATATAATTTTTTTTTCAATCGGTGTCCGGGAACAAAAATAAATCCCAAATAAGCTCAAAACAGGGGAGAGGGGGCCGCCAAAAAAAAATTTTAATTAAAATTTTTTTTTTCTCATAGATTATATTTTTGCCTACTAAAAAATATTTGATTCATTCCATTTGGACTTGTTGTGAGAAAGTCACGGACAATCTTGTTTTTCGGGCAATTCAAGCATCTTTTTAAAAAATAAGTTGTAGGATTTGTTTTTGAATGCAATTTTTACAATTTTTCAAAAACAAAAGTTCCACGTGGTTAATTTTTCTTGCTAGAACAATCTCATCATTGGGATTAGTGCGTTTTAATTCCATCTTGAAGGTATTCATAATTTAGATTTTTCTACTATCTTGTACCTACTTCTACTTAACAATTTTTTAAAGACTGAAATTTATGCTTTTTTTATTTTTTTTATTTTTCCCTAGACTCTCAACTCAATTCTCCACCGTAAAGATTTAAAGCTCAAAACTCTATAGAGCAAAAAATTAAAGTTAAGAAGGTTCAAAGTCAAATAATCTAGTCCCACAATGTGCAAAAAAACTTGTTTCTCACTTTAAATGTAGATATCTTGCAATCTGTGCTATCAAAATTTCTGAAATTTTTACCACATATTCTCATGCTAGTTAGGTGTAGGATCCTAGGGTTAGACGTGCAAAAAAAAAAAAACAGTTTTCAAATTTTTTTTACTCTTTGCTATAGAAATGGCAATTTTGAGTGCTTTTTCGTAGAAAAAAGGCCTTGGTCCTTTAGGAGTTAAACGATGCCGATGCCATTTTTTGGTCAACGAATGAGAGAGCATCTTTTTGTATAGGATAGAAGCGCAACTATTGATCCTTGGAATTAGGGGTGGAATGGGAAGATCTTCTACACCAGTTTGACTTCCAATGCTTACTCTTGAATTTTTTTAAACTAATGATTCTCACAATATCAGAATTTATGATTGCCACCCTGACCTGCCTGGCATGAAAGGGTTAAACTTCACCTCCTTGTCTGAATTTAGCACCCCAGGTGCTCCCATTTTGTCAGTTTTATGTGTAGCAAGAAGTTAGGAACAATTGATCAGAATAGATAGGGCAGCTTCCAATGTTAGAGGCTTTTTGGCAAAGCATATTTAAAACATTTTAAGTGTTCAGATAATTTTTTGTTTCCTAACCTCTGGTTGTTGGTACCAATTTTCAGATTCAAAATACACATTCAAAATTTCTTGTAAAGTTTGTTGACTAACTTTCACAAAACATATAGCCAAAATTGTTTCCTATCTCATATATTGAGCATAATTGAAAATTTGAAGTAAACTTAAAAGCTCATCCATACAAAATTGTACTAGACTCATGTGGGTTTTTGATGGAAAAAAATACAAACAATTCCACCAGTAGGTTGGGAGAATACAACGTTCAAAGGTTGAGGAAATGATATTTTGGGCATTTCTAACAAGCTGAACATAGTTTGACCCAACTTTGTGGGGGCTAGGCAGTCACTGCCACTTTTTGGTACATTGTGAATGTACCAAAAAGTTTCAGGTTGGATTCTTTTTCATAACCCCTCCAATTTTATTGGGGGGTATGAAAAATAATCCAATGTGAAAGTAATTTGGAAACCCCAATACCCCCCACTCTTATATTTTTCAAAACAGAACTTAGTACATGACAATCGATATGGGTTAATTGGTTTTCGTATCCAATTTTGTATCCGTATCCTAGTATTCATATTCCAGTACTTATCTCCCAATATTTGTATCCTAGTATTCGTATCCTAGTATTTGTATCCCAGTATACCATATCCCAATATTTGTATCCTAGTATTCGTATCAAGATCAACGGGAGGGAGAGACCGAGGGGGGGGGGGGGGGGGGGGTTTTTAAAGAAAAAAATCAGATTCCTGTGATTTTTTGGAGAGAGGGGGGACTAATGCNTATCTCCCAATATTTGTATCCTAGTATTCGTATCCTAGTATTTGTATCCCAGTATACCATATCCCAATATTTGTATCCTAGTATTCGTATCAAGAGGGGGGGGGGGGGGGGGGGGGGATTTTCAAGAAAAAAATCACCGGCCTGTGATTTTTTGGAGAGAGGGGGGACTAATGCAAACTAGAAGGTGGGACGCCTCTTTTTGGCACATTGTGGGGAGCTAACCACTATTCAACTTGGAAAATTCCAAAAATTACGTAGGTCGTTAGATGTATACCACCTTTCAAAAACATTAGAGGTTCTTGAATATTCAAAATCATCATTTTCAAAGGTGATGTCCAAAAAATGGTAAGATTGTTTTTGGAAAACTTCTCTATGAAAGAATCAAAATCCCAACATTTAGACTAAAGCTTTTTTCTCTTAAACAAGCACCAAATATGTATTATAAATACCAAAAATATATACGATTTTATAATTCTATGTCAAAATTTTGATAATGTACATTGATTCTAAGAGATTCATTTCTATTGAAATGTATGAAATTTATAAAAAAAAAATAATTAAAAACACAGTCAACCATAAAATGTTGCCCTAAAATACTATGAGAATAATATGGAAAAAAATTCAACCCATTTGGCCTCATATATTGTGAGATATAAATGTTCTAGGTTATTAAAAAAGGTTTTGTAGTTTACTAGATTGCTTGCCACACCTGTTTGCATGTTGTCTAATCTACCTCTAAACTTTTAATCCAGGCATCCAATCAGAAAACATATAAGATTTTCACCAATTGTTTGCCCGGATTGAAAGTTTAGGGGTAGCTAAGTCAAACTTATATTTTTGTCAAAAATCCAGGTGATCCATTKACTTTATATGAACCTATCCAAGCTTTCAAAGACTTCCATGAGAGCTTATTGTCTTATATAAGTTACCCCCTAAAGGACCATAACAACCAAAAATATATTCTAAAACAAATCAATGGATATGATTTGATTTTTTAGATTGATACCTACTAAATGTATTTGAACCATTCAATTCCAAATAATGCGAGGAAAGTTATGAAGACCTTAAATTTTCTATACAATGAAAGTAGAAAAAACATATAAAGTCATTTCCTGAACTCATCTCCAAAATCTCTCAATTCAAACCAAAACCTTCTACCTTATTTGTTAGCTCATATCACTCAACTTATAATTAAAAATTAATAACTTAGGTTGATGGCAAAACGTATATTGCTTGCTTACCAATTACCAATAAACTTATTTAGCAAGAGTGACCTCCACAAATGATGTATTTAACTTATATCAAAGAATGATGAGATCTTCAATTTCAATTTTCACATTCAAGATAATTATCTCTTTACAAACTTGCATCACCTACAATAGGCTATTGACATTTGTGATTTCAAGGTTGGACTTGGTGCTCATACAGCTTCCAATGATCTATCTACTTTTATTTTTAATGATCCAAAGTCTACTTTTACTTTTAAAAACAAAGAATATAACATTAAAGTAATAGTTTAAAGTAAAAGTAAACGTTGTATCAAACCCTTAAATGAGACTCTAACCCCTTCAATATATCATTGTTTACTTTCTTGAGATATATTTTTCAAGTATCATAGAGACAAGGGTCTCATATTTATTACATCCATATAATATAGACTAAAATGGAAATGTTTTGGAGGACTCCAGAGACACAAGAAGAGATTGAAGAAGGTCAATTTTTAGACACCCCATTGATAATTGTTGACAAGGATAAAGATGGTGTTTGTATTTCGGCTCCTAGTAGTATTGCTCACTCTCGATGGGCAATAGACCCTTTCACTCCTGAAGAGCAACATTCATCATCTCGTTGGCAGCAACCCAAAGCTTCTGAAAGTGGTGTCAACTATGATGTCAATGCTCAATTAGAAGATTATGAAATGGCATTAGAAAGTTCATTGGAGCCACATGGATTCATGTTGCAAAAGAAGAGAATTGGATTCACTCCAAAGTTTCATGAAAGTGGGTTTTATTAAAAAGGTACGTCCAAATCAACAAGAGCAATTGATGATTTTGCAAAGCTTAGATTCGTAGATGAATTTGAAAAATTGAATATGGTAGGTCATGGGGCCTATGGAGAGGTGTTTTGTGCTCGCAACAAGAAGACTGGAGAGGTAGTGGCCTTGAAAAAATTCAAYACAAAAAAGGGGGAAGAAGACACAACTTCCGTAATAGAATTCCAAATACTATCATCAATTCATCATCCCTCTATTATTGATGTCAAAGAAGTTGTGGTCAAYAATAGCATGTCTCCCACTAAGTTCATGGTCATGGAGTACATAGAGCACGATTTGAAAGGCCTCATGGAGAAGTCTATGGTTCGACCGTTTAGCCAAAGTGAAGTGAAATGTTTGATATTACAACTTTTTGATGGTGTGAAGTTTTTGCATGACAATGGAGTGATTCATAGGGACTTGAAGCCATCAAATCTATTATTGAATAATTGTGGAGAACTAAAGATATGTGATTTTGGAATGGCACAATGGTTTGGAAGTCAACCTTTGAAGCACACACATGAGATTGTTACATTGTGGTATAGAGCACCCGAACTTCTTTTTGGAGCAAAAGAATATTCAATTGCTATTGACATGTGGTCTTTGGGGTGCATCATGGCAGAATTGTTACTAAACAAGCCTCTATTTTTAGGAAAATCAAGGGTGGAGCAAATTAATAAAATTTGCAAAGTTCTTGGAACACCAACTAAGAAAATTTGGCCAAATTTTGTCAATTTCATACACGTACCAACTAATATGGCCAACCAACCATTTAATAAGTTGAGAGAGGAGTTTCCAAGCATAGCCTTTGTTGCAAAGCCCACCTTAACTCAAAAAGGTTTTGATTTATTGAGCCGACTTCTTACATATGATCCATCGAAACGTATTACTATAAATGAGGCTCTCAATCATGAATGGTTTCAAGAGGTTCCATTGCCAAAGGCAAAAATATTCATGCCAACATTTCCCATGTAAATTTAGCATAATGATGATAGTCTTTTGTTATGGGTTATTTGGTGAATTTCGGTTGAGATTCTATGAACCTAATTGCTTTCAAAATTTGAAATAGCACACGATGTGACCCATGAAATAAGAGGATTTTGTACTTAAGGGGGGGTGACATTGCACTTGGCCTGTACACCACCAAAAAATGGCACTTTGAAGAATTTGAGGGGGCAATATTTTTTTAGCAATAAAATCATGAGGTGTATGTATACAAGTACACAAAAATAAATAATGTTTTCTTTCAAGCAAGCCTTCCAATGTGACTTTGAAAGTATGGAGTGAACTTGGAAATGTTACGAAATGAAATTAAGTTTTTTGTAAATGAATTACATTTTTAAAAGAAGGTTGTAAATTTATCATTCTATAAAAGTCATGTAGCATTTTGACAATTTATACAATTCTATTTCTACAACATCTATGGCTCTTCAATTTGTTCTACTACATTATCAAGTGATTTTGGAGGGTTACCTATTACGTGAGCTTAGGGCCACTTCACACTATGGCCGTCCAAGTCGAAAGGCCTTGGGATTGAGTGGCCAAACTTTGGTAAGTGGCCAAACTTTGGTGAGTGGCCAAAGAAATGAGAAATAAACAGTAGGCCCCAAGAAATAGGAATAAGAGACTTCGTTTGGCCATAGTGTGAAGCCTCCAAAGGCCAAAGTCCAAGCCCAAAGGCCAAACCTACTCCATTTTATTTATTTATATCCTTTCTCTCCATATTCAAATCCATCCAATTACTGAATTTTTTATGACTTGTTACCCATGTGACAATTTTTTCAAACGGTAGATTAAAAAAACATGAGAAAGGAGTCAAAAATGACCTTGGCAAAAAAATTACAGCACATGCCCTCACCATTGAACAAGGAATATGAAGGAAGTAAATGGAATAAAAAGATGGGATTGGACATTGAAGGGAAGTAGGTACATTGAATGCTAAGACTCATGGCTTTTTGTACTAGAGACTAGGATTCAAACCTCAATAAAAAAATAAAAAAATAAAAAAAATAAAAAAATAAAATATAAGTGTGTTGCCATGTAGACATTTGGCTACCATGCTAGCAGTTTTGAGGGCGACGGACTTTGGGTTGTGCCGCCAAGTGTGAAGGGTCGAGAGACCAAAGTCTTGGGTTAACTTTCTGAAATTGACGGACTCTCGATCTTGTGTCATAGTGTGAAGTGGCCTTAGGGGTGGGAGCCCATTGAGCCTAAAAGATCATACATCTATGTTATAGGTGTTATATTATAGAAACCTTCTATGATTATAATGTAACTATATTATAGATACCTATATAATTATAGGTGTTTATATTATAAGCACCTTCAATGGATATAGAATTTTTTATGGGCCCCGTCAGGAGACGCTTACGCTCCCGACGGGGAACTTCGGCGCTCCCGAGGGGGGAACTTCGGTGCTCCCGACGGGGCGAACGAATTTGAACGTGCTGGTGGAGAATTTCTGGCCCGAGATTTCCACCAACATCTCGTCGATCGAGTCGCTATACGAGGACGAGACGTTTCAYGAGCGTCACTTGGCGGCTTTGGTGGCTTCGAAGGTGTTTTACTATCTGGGCGAGCTGAATGACTCGCTCACGTATGCGCTCGGCGCCGGTCCCTTGTTCGATGTCTCCGAGGACACGGAGTATGTGCAGACGCTGGTGGCGAAGTGCGTGGATGAGTACATCCTTTTGAGTGTGAAGGCGGCCGAGGAGTCGGGGAAAGCGGCGTTGGATCCCCGTCTGGTGGCCATCGTGGAGCGGATGCTGGACAAATGTATGCAGGACGGKAAGTTTCAGCAAGCGGTCGGGATTGCGCTGGAGTGCCGACGGCTTGATAAGCTGGAGGAGGCGATCAATCGGAGCGAGAATGGTCCGGCGATGCTTTCGTATTGCCTTCGCTTGTCTCAGACATTTGTGAATAGGCGTGAATTCCGCCACGAGGTTTTGCGTCTGTTGGTTCGAAGCTATCAGGCGCTCCAGCAGCCTGACTACTTDAGCATCTGCCAGTGTTTGATGTTCTTGGATGAGCCTGCGGGCGTGGCTGCGATTTTGGACAAGCTTTTGACCGGGGATAAAAACGATGCGCTGTTRGCTTACCAGGTGGCGTTTGATTTGTTTGAGAATGAGTATCAGAAGTTTCTGTTGAATGTGCGGGATCTTTTGCCTGAGCCAGCCGTGAGTGCGGCGAGTGGTTTGAGTCGGAACGAGAATGGCATTAGTGCTATGACTGRGGGTGGCCCTACGGCTATGGACGCCGATTTGACGGAGCCTCTGTTGGCGAGGCACGACGCCGAGGAAGCCGCGTCTGCGGAAGAGAGGACGCCGTAYGTGGAGAGGTTGGGGAAGTTGAAGGGCATTCTTTCYGGGGAGACTCCCATTAGCTTGACTTTGCAGTTTCTTTACAGTCACAAYAGGTCTGACCTTTTGATATTGAAGACGATYAAGCAGTCCGTGGAGTTGCGTAACAGTGTTTGTCACAGTGCGACCATTTACTCGAATGCTCTGATGCACGCGGGTACGACGGTGGATACGTTTTTGCGTGAGAATTTGGATTGGCTGAAGMGAGCCACGAACTGGGCGAAATTCAGTGCGACGGCTGGCCTGGGTGTGATTCATCGCGGTCACCATCARCAAGGGAGGTCTTTGATGGCTCCTTACTTACCCCAGAACGGCGGCACTGGTGGCGGGAGTCCGTATTCCGAGGGAGGAGCGCTGTATGCTTTAGGTCTGATTCATGCTAACCATGGCGAGGGTATCAAGCAGTTTCTGTTGGAGAGTTTGCGAAACACTGGCAACGAGGTGATTCAACATGGTGCTTGTTTAGGGTTAGGCTTAGCTGCTCTGGGTACAGCCGATGAGGAGATTTACGAGGACGTGAAGAACGTTCTGTACACGGATAGTGCCGTCGCCGGTGAGGCTGCTGGTATAGCCATGGGTTTGCTGATGGTCGGTACGGCCAGTGAAAAGGCCGCTGAAATGTTGGCGTATGCCCATGATACGCAGCACGAGAAGATCATTCGTGGTTTGGCCCTGGGCATTGCCTTGGTTGTGTACGGTCGCGAGGAGGAAGCCGACACTTTGATCGAGCAGATGACTAAGCAACAAATTTTATTAGACTTTGCTGGATTTAAAGACTTTGCTCATCCTCTAGGTTTTCAAAACTCTAGACAACTTCAACAATTTGTAACAGACTGGGTAGAGAAGAAAAAAACATTTGCTAATAAGTTTGGAATTGACCCTTGTCCCGGACACTGCAAAATATTATTCGATATCTACGATATTGAATATAGCACAATAGAAAACACATTGACCAAATTACAGGCAAGGAAAATGTTAAAGCCAATACTTTCTGGCGAACTATCATCATTTCAAGCTTACCAATTCAAAGTAATATACGACTTGTGCGATGATGACTGGAAAGATCTATCCTTCGAACAGGCACAAGTTTTAATTCAAGAAATGAAAGATTCTATAATTGAACCTGAGGAAGAGAAAACCAATACTTCAAACTCAAGCCCCCTACAAGAAGATGTTGCAGAAATTCCACCTCGCTCTAAACAATCTAGACATTACACATAAATCACACGTACTCTACAAATAGTCTACGTCGATTTATTTATATAGTTATTTTCAATGTTTTATAGATAAAGACTATTAATACAAATTTTTAATCTTCATGATAGATCTTTATTTTTTGTGCCGATTTTCATATTTCATTTCAAATGTTCCAGGCACATTTATAATTCAGAAGCACATTTAATAAAATTTGTTCATTACATTAGTTTTCACATGTTACCTCACCCACTTCAATATTGATGTTGTCATGAAATCGACTCAATTGAGATCAAATTGTTTACTATAGACGTATAAAGTCAAATTGTGTAGGAGATTCTTTAGGGCCCACACGTCTTGTTTATACATATGTTCAAGGCTCACATGCTTACACATTGGCATCGTTGCCTAGCCACCTCTCTCAAGGTACACCTCGCACCTAGGAGTACCTTGAGAGAGGTGGCAGCATCAAGGCTACTGGTAAGGCATCGATATCTTTGCACGTTGTTGGGGCTTCTACTTTTGACGACACGGAAACCTCCTCAGCGTCTCCTTTGCAAGGTCATTGGAAGAGAGATGCCTCTGCTATTGACCTCAGTGTGTCCCGATTCTCCTTGGCACATCTACAAGTCGCAGTAGAAAATATGCTGGACCTTCTTGAACAAGATGCCTTCATCTTCAATGGTTCTCTCCACTCTCTTCTTGCTCACCGTGTCCGACATGGAGTTTTTCCTTCAGGATGGAGCGAGCTCCAAGCTTTCCTAGAAAATATTAGATCCTAATTTACATTTGTATTTTGACGCATGTGCCTAAATATCCTTCGTATTTCTATGAATTATGATATTGTTCAAAGCTTTGTTGTCATATGTTTTCTGCTGCAATAAGGATAAACTATTTTATTCGATGTGCTGAAGCATGATTCCATCAATTTTTAATTTCCAAATCTCTTATGCCTTCATGTTTTACTTGGAGCACAAGGCAGATAAAGAAAGGGCCTTCAAAGGCATCATTTCACAATCCCGTGTCGTTGATCTGATGATTTTAGACATTTCCGACTGCTTACCAGTCCCAGGAGTGTCTTCACCTGCATCATCTGTTCCTCCGTGGAACATTCTTTCCAGAGATTTGCTAAAATTTACCTATGATTTTGCTAACATCCACTTGCACGATGATGTCACTATTTTGATTTTCCACTCTAATGCATCCCAAGTGAAGTCGCAGTTGAAGGGCTTTTACACAGCATTTCACTTCAGAGTTTTCAGGAAGTGGATGGGAATCAATTGCGTCCATTTAACGAGCTCTCAGGATTCATCTCAAATGGTAGAGAAAGTCTTCCACTTATTTCTTTTTACACTAAGGTTATCTTTTATATGAAGTCCGCTTCATTACATGCGATTACTAATTCTTTGGAGCTCGTGGTTGCTGTAATTGCAGATGTTATGTTTAGGCATTCAACACCTGGTGAGGAATCTTCCTAATGTCCACCCTTCTTATTTCAAGATTTACGTGGTACCCGGTTTGGAGAATTCTAGTATTCAAGTCCATATGGACGACGTCTTGTGCAATGGTGTGACAAAGGCTTCCCAGCTCATAAATGGCGTAATCCCTTGGCGAGGCCCGCGAGAAAAAGACCCCGAATTTATGCAGATTTTGATTGAGTCTTTTTCGCTCCCTGGTGATATGATTCGATTATTTGGCGGCTACAAGTTTGTTCCAATTCTTATCTAATTTGTAATTTGTTTCCATTGTTTGTAGTTCTTATCAAATTCAAAATTCATAATTTGTTTCCATTCTTTTAGAGTCACGATATCATTTTTAACTCCTTGATTCTACATGAGCTGCCATGCAAGCTTACCGGAGGTCTGGACGTCATATAGTGGCTTTTGAGGAGTGTGTTCATTTTCAATGCGCTTCAGAGTCCGTTGATTGTAAATACATTCAACCCCATCTCCAAAAAGCAACGTGTGGTAGACGAAGGCAATACCTCTGATGAGAGTTGCGAATCAGATGACGAAGCACCAAAGATCGAGGCTACAAATTTATTCTGTATGTAAGTCTTCACTTTCTTTGTTTCATGGATTCGTCAAAATTGAATTTCTCACAGGAATTGGTGCTTTCCATTGTATCCTCCTCTAATTGGTCCTAATTATGTTGTGGATCTATGCACCTCAAGGGTAACTACAAGTTCCACATCGACTCCGTTTCTTCAACCTCTATGGGAAATGGAAATGCACAGTTCATCTCCTCCTTTTGTGTTACCTATTTATGCTCGTGGTGTGGCAAAAGTCCTTGTAAGGGCACCCCCTCCTCGATCTAGATCTCGTCAATTTTGTGGAGATAGACGAGTGTTGCAGTTTGTAGATGATGTAGCGGATTATAATAGTGATGGTGATTGTCAATAGTGTCACTACAAGAGAAAGGGGTGTTTTAAATAGTRTCCTAGATATCATGTCTTTTAAGTAACGTCTTTTAAGTAAGGTTTTAAGTAAAATTTTACTAAAAAGACTGTCTTTTTAGTAAAATTTTACTTAAAACCATACTTAAAAGACGTTACTTAAAAGACATGATGTCTAGGACACTACTTAAAACACCCCTTTCTCTTGTAGTGTGTAGATATTCTTCTTTCTATCATTTATTACAAATCCATGTTGTATTCATTTCCATACTTTTGTGTTATCGGTGAGACTGAAAGGGCCACCGTGCATTGGTTTTTATTTGGACTCGTGAAGGTCTATCACGGGACTACAACGCAATTACTTGACTATAAATTGAATATTGCACTAAACACGTTGTCCAATTTTGGAATTTCAAAAATTTTGTCCTCGTCTAATCGGATCTACCGCATATCGTTCTGCAGTTGTATTAGCGGCATACCTCTTCCGTACTAAGACCACATATTTTTACAGGGATGGATCTTACTGTAATTAAAACCATTTCTACTGTAACCCTTCACCCATCATTCCATTATCATCYTCAAGCATGTGTTTCATCCACCTTCATCTATTTTTTCATTCACATTCATCCATTTTTTTCATTCACCTTCATCTAGTTTTTCATCCATTTTTTTCATCCATTTTTTCCATCCACCTTCATCCATTTTTTCATCCACCTACATCTAGTTTTTCATCCATTTTTTTCTATCCATTTCCACCCACTAGAAGCCACGGCGAGCGTGGTGGTAGCCATGCAGCTGCTGCAGGCTCTGATGCTAACTAGAAGAATTGACAGACGGAAGAGTTGTTGGTGCGATAAGATGGGAGCTGCAGGGCGAGCCAGAAGAATGCTTATCAGCGTGGGGCTTCAATCGAAGCTCCAGCGGCCTCAGAATGGAGGTAACGCTCGTGGTACTTTGCTGCACAAGGTGGGCCCCCGTGGCCTTGCGTTCATTTTCCCATTCGTCAAATCGCTGCAAACAGGACTGGACCGGACTGTGTGAGGGAGAAAGTAGAAAGACCTAAAGTCGTGCATTCCTGATTAAATGTTTGAAACTTTGAATGTCATGAGCATTGTTGAAAACATTATCAATCGGTATCATCATTGTTTTCAAAGTGCATGAAAATGTGCAAGGGTGTCCAAATTGGGTGAACAGGCATTCATTGGACATTGTAATTAGACAATGTGTACCTTGTCTTTTGAGGGGATAGTGAGAATATTTTTTTCCAATTCCCAAACTCCACCTCTAACCAACCCAAATCCTAACCCTAACCAACCCCCGTTCTATTTGTAATTTCACATTGCAATCGATATGAGATTTTGTACCTCCTATCCATATTTGTATAATGTATCCATATATGTCTTCTACATTTGTATTCAGGTATCAAATTTCTATTCATATTAGTATCCCGGATCAATGACTTGGAGATTGATTTTAGTTTTCTTTTGTAAGCATATTGAAGGGCTGGGATTTTTGAGAATCGATGGTCAAGATGGTTTGTTTGCGTCATCACAACAAATAGTAATTAGATACCACTAGATATGGACTTTAGAATGGAATGATGCATGGCAAATTTACTATTCAAAAATATATTCATACAATATAAAGATGGATATGCAATTCACATATATGTCTATGATTGAACAAATGATTTTTATAGGACCATTACAAAAATACTATATTAATGAGAGGCAAAATATTATGTACTTTTTGCCTCTTAGTGACACCTATTTCTTCAAGCTCACCAATGTGTCTCACTTGCACAAGGTTTTAGTAACATCAAGGGTCACAAAACTTTTAACACCGCACATACTACTCACCTATAGGATTAGGTTTCAACATTGTCTAGCTAGTTATATATTGGATCCCCATTCTCCTATGGCTTCAATCACTAAACTCCCATAATAAATTGTGTATATCACTTGTTGACAAGGTACAAAACTTTCTTTGATATTTAAGCACTTGGTGGTGGCACTACTCACCACCGGTGCTAACCATTTTTAGACAATACACAAYTTCCTACTAGGCCTAAACAATCTTACTTTAGGATTTACTAATAGGAACTCAACATTGCAACCTAGTACTGCGAGCAAGACACCATCCACCCAATATCAAGGAGTATACAAGAGCACTCTATGAGAATATGAAACCAAGGACAGGACTCCATCACCGACTTCACTACCTATGACAATTGTAGCTCACCATAGCATCATCCATGAGGGGAGAAAGGAACTATATTTTTCCATAATACTCCTTATGGGATTCCACAACATTTTTTCTAATAGGTCATTTAAAACATCCAAAACACCTTCTCCCGAAATCTGGTACATGATTCCCATGCCTTAGCTCCAAAACAAATTTAAGGTCTCTCTATATTTCCATTGAAATAACTTTTGGCTCTGGATTCCAAATCTAAAGTACAATCCCATTTTCATGATTTCACTTTCTTTAGATCACTACCAACTATTTACTTTTTCAAATGCAACAAGTAAACAAGTCATAACCCTACCAAAGGCAATTTGAGTCTATTGAGAGGTGTGGTTCATTGAAATTCTACCCCTTTTGATTGTCCACAAAATAAAGCCAAACAAATGCAATCATGACCACATATCAAAATTATAATAAAAATAAAAATAAAAATATATAATTTTGATCTTTTGAGAGGTGAAGAATTTTTTGTTAGGTTTAGATTTATTTTCATTTATATTGTAATTTAAAAAAAAAATTATTATACTATTGCCAATGGTAAAAATTAAAATATTTTATTTATCTCCTAATGGATGATTGCCTCAAAATAATCTTTAGGATTTCAAGTAGAATTCTATGATGTCAGTTTTTACTATGATTTTTTTGAAACTTTTTGTGAAGGTGTAGGAATGTATTTACTTTTTAGAGAGATTTTGATTGGTGCCCAAGAACAAAAATCATGCCTCTTTAAATATATTTTTGGTCAAGCCCAATCAAAAAAATAAATCAAAAGAATTCAACATAAAAAAATAATTCTATATAGAAAATATTTATATGTACATATAAAGCTTTAATTCATTCAATTTGGATTAGCAATGCAAAATTTATGAAGAATCTAATTTTGAGGGCAATTAGGGCTTCTTCATAAAGCGTAACTTATAGAATGTGTTAATAAGCTCAATTTTCACAATTTTCCAAGAAATCCGTTGTATTGGGTTTAATGTKTACTACAACAATTATGTCACCATAAAACTTGACATGTTTCAACTCCATTTTAGAACTATTAACAATTTCATCTTTCCTTCCATCTACTACCAACTGCTATTGAAGAATACTTTGAAGAATGAAAATTAACATTTATTCTTATAAAAAAAATTCTAGACCTTCAACTCAATTTCTTATTGTAAAGATTTTTACCATATAACTTTGTAATTCAAAATTTTGAAAATCTAATATAACAAGGTACCAATATGAATGTATTTAGTCACATCACTCCATATCGTTAAGACGCCGACAAAGAGTGTCATGAATTAAATTCACAAGTACAAGCACAAATGTCCCAAAACAAATTCATGCTATAGTTAGGCATGAATGAACAATCATCTAATTTTTAATAAGCATCAAACTCACTTATAATTGCTTCTATGTTATTACAATTGGACTAGTCTTGCACATAGTTTGAAGCATACAAGGAAAAACATCAAAATAAGAAATTGTCAACAATACCATTATCTAAAAATAACCTTCAAAGATAATTTTTTTGCATCTCCTAAACATCATGAAAGCTTTACACTTAGGCTTAAAGATCAAGAAGGTTGGCGGCTAAAAAAGTTGATTAAAACCCTAGGCTAACCTTTTTAGCCTCCAAATTAAATGTCCCTCGTCACACATTCAAATATCCTTGAGCTCTATCTTAACTAGACCTTAGCTCTATCCTAATAGGACTCTAGTTGGATCTCAACTTTGTTCAAACTGGACCATAATTGGATCTTAATTAGATCCTAATGCTACCCCTTTAAGTCCTCCATAATTGGATCTTAATTAGATCCTAATGCTACCCTTTTAAGTCCTAGCTGGATCTTCTGGGCTAGGCTAAACTAATTTACTAGTCTACCCCCCTAAGGCTATAAAATGACTACCAATACATATTGTAATAGGCTTGTCTTTTGAGGTTTTTAAGTTTGTAGGCTTCCTTTGTTATGGAAGTCTTGGCAAATGTGAACTTGTTATGATGAACTTTGGGAGTGTATGTTGACCAATAATTGGCATTGGACTATATGTGTCAATACAAAAACCTCAAAAATTTGGACCCCATCACTTGCCTCAATTTTTTTTCAATTATAGATATAATAATCCAAATTGTTCTAACCTTTGTTTAATTGAACTTCAAAGGTTTTCATTGGTTCCCTCAAAATCTTTTGAGCTCCTTTAATTCAAATTTCACTATGGACTTTATGGTTTCAATCTTGTAACTTTAAAGTTCCATTATTTCCGGCTTGAATTTTTCCACCATTTTTGTCCAAGTTCAATATTATCCTTTTTATTTGTGGCTTGAATTTTAGTTGTGGCTTCAAAATCATCCAAAGGAAACCCATCATAAAATTCTCAAAGGTCAATCCAAAAATTGGCTAAACCAATCCTAACCTAAAGGTCATCACTAGAATAATAAAATAGATACTATGAAAATGTGCAATTCAATCTCACTATTGTTAGGTTAAACATTTAAAAAAATAAAACTATGATCTCAAGGCTACAACCTAAAATGCGCAAGAGCATGGCAATTATAATTCCGAAATTAGTACTTGAAGTTATTCATATTCAATACATTTTAGAGTTCTTAAATAAACTTAATCGAAATCTTCTTGCAAAATAAGTAACTAATCTTTCGCTATATTAGTGATGAACTTACTTCACTCCTACATTCTTATAGTAGTAATGTAATTGTGTTTCAAAAACAAAATTCAGAGATAGATTGATACATGGCATACACTGAGGAAGCACATTTGACAACATTTCCCCCCCCCTATTTGTCTCTATGGGGTCCAAATTGCACCATTTCAAAGTTAATCTCTACTTTTCACCAAATAAAAGCACTCTTTCTTTGACCCAAAAAATTCCATTTTTGTTTAAATCGTGGACAAAGTCACCAATTCTGAWTTAAAAAAAGTGCATGAATACAATTGAAAAGTTTTTTTATACAACAGATAAATGAATGTAGAAATAAATGAATGTAGAAATACAGTGCTTCACCAAATTTGCCATCTAGTAACTTTCTCAAAAAGTGAAAAGAAACTAGAAAAAGGATCTGGTCTGGACTCTGTACTGGACCTTCCCTTCGTTCGAATGTCCAATGCCGCTCTGCTTGTGGCCAATTCCATGTTTCCTTTCGTTGTTTCCTTTCCTCGTTGCAACAGAGTGAGCAATATTTTTAGGGTTCCGATGAGAGTTATGACAAGAATGCGTTTCGGTATTGCCGGATTCCGAGCCAAGAGCGTTGCCAATGTGAGTCTCAGGTCATGKTACCCGTTCCACGCAGAAATTTCATTTTGCATGAACTGCAGGTGCGGGCGTTGTAGTCTCTTTGTGGATGGTGTCGCTTTTAGGTTCTCCTACATGTTTGATTTTCTATTAAATTTTTATGAAGTTGTGAATTGGTGGACTCGAAGCTAATTCAATCTTTGGTATTTGTTTTGGGAGATGGCAGAGCAGTGAACTTGGAAATCAGCCTTTTAATGCAGGAATGGATCACAGTGGGAAGGTTCCTGCTGTAAATAATTCTTCTGCACCTGCTATGCTGGATCCCAAACATTCTGAAAGGTAGGCATGTTTTCATTCCTTGAGGTTCCATTTCTCTTGCTAAATTAGAATGGAGAGTAGAATTGACGAACTGGACTCTACATAAAACTGGGTGAAGTCGGAAGTTTTCTTTAAAACAAATTCCAATAACAAATGCTGAATTATGCCCGATTTGTGAATTTGAGCTGCATAATCGATTGTCTCCAAATATTTGATATTTTGCGCAACAGTGGACCGCCCTGAAGCCTTCATTTAAGCCGATTTGCATCCAAACGGTCAACAAATTTTTTTTTCTTTTACTTGTAGGCAAACGGAAAACATAAAGTTTGAAAGGAATAAATTATATAATCTTGAGGATTTTGTAATTTGCGTGAATTTTTTTAAAGTCAGGACCTGAAGAAACCTTAAAAGCGTGTTATAGTTGCATCTTTTAATCGTCTTTAATGAGAGTTAAAACCACCTACTACAGACTCTATTACTTTTCATGCTGCACCTGTACATTGATGATTGAAGGTCATAATGCTAACTCTTCAAAAAGAGAAGGTCCTTATTTGATAGAACTGAGGGGTTAATGGTTTTAGATAGTTCTCCCTTATAGAGGATCCAGAGAAGGAACCTAACATAGTGTAGGGTTTCTTCCTCATGACTTGATGCTTTGATGATCCTGCAGATGAAGTCCCCCAATCTTGACTTTAAGGTGCTCTTTGAAGATCCTCATAAATCACTAACCCTACTGAAAGGTTTTCGTTACGGCTGGAAGGCTGCTAGGATATGTGTTCTATCCCAATTAGATCTGATAAAATTTTTATGAAAAAGGGGTCTTCAGGCGTTGATCTCATTGATCGTTGTTTTTTATAACTACACTGGGGTCCTCTATACTTTGCATAGGATTTCGTCCTGTATACTCTTCTTATAATCGTCTGGACAGTGGAGGTCAGGCGAGAGACACCAATGCACCAAATTTAGGGCTTGAACTGTGTTGCGGCCCTTCCAAATGGGGTTAGTCATGCTGGAAATGCTCACATAAGGGCACTGGCTGTCGATGTAGACTTTTGAAGAAAGTAGGCTTGCTCATGCATGAGGCTGTTCACATGCGAAATTCAAGTCTTCCAAACGCAACTCTACATCAGCTGCGGGAGGTAGATTGCAGAGGCTTATCATTTTGCTTCTGAGCTTCTCTTTCAGCTCCAAGGTTGAGTCACGGGATGGGCGTACTTCCTRATTTTTAAGGCATTTGTTACGTATCTGAAATTTGAGTCATTTTATCGGTGCATAATTGATGAAGAGGAGCATGAATTGGCTCCATCTTTTGACTTTACAGGACTATTTGAARTTGAACATGGATTATCGGCAGAAAGCTTTGATTGTTCTAGGGACCCAGTTTGGAGGGGACCGAGGAAGGTTGAAAGGACTCGTGCAGCACTATCTGAGCTTGAAACCTGGTAAACTCTCAAAATAACCCTCTCTCGCAGTCTTTTTGTGCATGTTGAACACGTTCAACCCTCAACTCCCTTCGAATATGTTCGATACATTTCCAGTGTTACATGCCTATTAAAATTTGATACCARCAGAGTGTCGGAAATGCATCAGACCCGCATTGAAACGGCAAGCATTGGAAACAAAATGTTATTTATCTATATATTAAAGCCATTTAAATTAGTCCAATGAAAAGGACGCAGTGGAAACGCATTGGTATCATCTATGTGAGAAAGCTTGGACTCTCCTYGACGTGCTATAGAGGACAATGTTTGAGTCATTCTAAGAATTCTACCATATGTGAAACAGTGATTTTTGGGAGATGTATAGAGCGGAGTACTGGAGCCAAATCTGTGAAGATGAAAATTTTATCATTATGTATGTATTTTCTTATGCTGCACCCATCCCATATTCTTGAATTTAAATGCCATTCCTTTCGGATTATTTGGTAGTCAACAGTACTGGAGCAACAAACGAGGATAAATCAAGTGCCGACGGGTCGGAAGCTGCACATTATCGCACCGAGCGGGATTTAAGGGCTGCCCTTGTTCCTCTGTCATCACGATTGTTTGAGCAGATGAATGGTCAGGTTGGAGGGCTCAAATTCTTGKTGGATCTTCGTGCGGACCTGAAGACCGCCCTGGAGTACGGTTCTTTCCACAACCAATATGAGTGTTCATGAAGATACTATCAGTCTTAAGACTTTAAGGGACCCAATCTTACTTTTTTRACGAATATTTCTTGGTTGTGACTTGCATCCAAACAGGGAGAACAACCTAGCATCACTTAGAGCACTGGACGATGACTTGCAGGGTTTGTTTGCAACATGGCTTAGTCCAGCATGCCTTGAATTGCGTCGCATCACTTGGAATGACCCTGCCTGCCTRTTGGAGAAGATTGTTACTTACGAGGTGTGTCCAGTTCCGAATCCTTTTACCTGAATCGTAATGTTTTATGCTCTTTTCCAACTCTAAATGAATCTTCAGATTGTATGCGAGTTGCATAACTTCTAGGGTTCTGTTCAGTGATCTAGTGGAACCTATTTCCTCCACTTTGCATCAATCAACAAGGGATYTACCAACTTTGTTCATGCCATTTGAACCCACGGGTTGGGATCTATTGAATTTCAAAGAATTTTGCCTTCAAGAATTACAAGAAATAGGATACGTAGCAAAAAAGTACGATTTTTCTCAGGTTGGTCTGCATAAGCAACCATCATAGGTGTGCTCAACAGCACAAGCCATTCTAGTAGCTAATGGGAGGTTGAATTTATTGGCCGCAGGCTGTACACCCAATCACTAATCTTTACGATTTGAAGCGGCGCCTAGGAACTGGTCGCCGATGTTTTGGTTACTTCCATCCTGCTATTCCAGGTAAGCAAATCTTAGAATAGTTAGCGTACACTCTTAGAATCTTGTCATAAACTCTACGTCCTCTTTGAAGGGAAGAGACGGGGGAGCTGGATCTCTAAGTAGTCCGTCAACCTTCATGCTAGTTTGGCTCTTGTTCTATTGGATTTGTTTTAGATGCACATCGTTAAGTGAACSCTTCCGGTTACAGATGCTGAATACTGCCTCGCACAGGTGAACCACTGGTTTTTATTGAAGTTGCTCTCACCAAAGGTATCGAAGGCTCAATACAGGTATGTTCCGTCTTTTAACCCCTAAATGAGCATTTTGTAGTGGGCCATTTTGGGGACTGTCTTTTGTTCGATGTTAATTAGTCTTTAACCTATACGTGCAATGATCTTCGTTGATTCTGTGGATCTAAAATTTAGCTTCATCTGATTTATGGTTTTCACAATATCAAATCGGTCATTTTAGAACATTTGAAATCTCGGTCCTTTAGGGGTTTAGAGATTCAAACAGACTGAAATCGATTTGAGTTTAGGCTGGAGTGTGATGGTAGATGTCGTTGCTGTGCAGAAAGTCCTTTTTGGAGAATTGCCTTGTGATGAAAGTGAAGCGACAAGTGCACTTTTTTATTCAATAACTAGTACCCAGGTACTGTCCTACTTTTTCTCATCAGAAGCCACTTCTTTATCTATTTTGACAATAATGATATGGATGAACAGTCTTCGAAGGAGASTGAGGATGGATGTAATAGAACTGTTCTGTTTGCCCAGGGCAGTCGGGACTCCGAGGTATTGATCTAGGAAATTTCCTGATTAGGCGTGTTGTACATCTACTTCAGCAAGAAATGCCTGGAGTACAGGTATGCACGTGTGCCTCCTCTCTACCAAATTTTGGCGTGGCTTGTTCCGCCAATATTATGTATTTGATGATCCATATCAAGCGAAGGTAGTTATGAAAAATGGAAAAACAGGCCAGGGTTCTCAAATTACAGCCAGTGATGTCTATCTGGATTCATACACTTCGCATTTCCCTGCGAACTGATCTGCTTGCTTTGTGCAGACCTTTTCAACTCTCAGCCCTATTCCAGGCTTCATGCGCTGGTTGCTTGGAAAATTGGCAACTCAGTGCAAGCTTAGTGAGGATTCCGGAAATCAGTCTGCGAACATTACATTCAGAGAAAATTTAATACGTCCTGAAGAAGAAGAAAAGTTGGAGGCTTGCAGGTTTGTCTTACCATGACCCTTGTTACGATTGTTACTTGTCTACAGAAACTTTTGCTCAGAATCACGCATATGGAATTTTTGTTGGCTAGGTTTCTGTGCCTAAGGTAGTAAATATCAAAYTGACATGGTTTTTATGATGGATAGGAATGGAGAAAAATCAAAAGGTGCARTACGTTTCATGTATGATATACTCTCGTCTGAGAAACATGCATGGGCGAGCTCGGAGAAGCTGATAAATGCCCTGCGTCCACCGCTTCTCCGATTGTGTGCTCGGTAGGCATCTTGCTGCTTCCACTTTTGAACATGGGTGTTTTTGTGCTATGGTGCGCCAAAATGCTGTCACATCTTGACATTTTGCTGCACTTTCTTACTTGCTCTTTGTGCACCAACTCCGAAAAGCATTAATTGAGCAGTTGTCATTGTAACTCAAATGTAAGTGGGTTTTATAATGGATATATATTAATTTGCAGTTGATCTAAAGTGATACATTATTGCAAAGGAACATCCTTATAGCTTGGTTTTTGCGACTGGTTTAAAGACGAGCGTTCGTTCCTATGCTCCTTCAGGTACATTCTCCAAGAGAAGAAGCGAGGTGCTGCATTAGATCCTGTAACGAACTTCCATGTCCGTAACGGAGCAGTAAGTGTGTTTCTTCTGACCAGACCAAAATTGAGCTTTGACCACATAGGTGGTCTTTTGTGTCGGTAGTGTCTGGRTGCTTTTTTGAAGATGTTATGTTCTTCCCTTCAAAAAGAGTGTTATGTGGGAACAGCTTCGACTAATCGACTAATTTCCGGGTGCAGAGTGTGGAACAGTTAAATTGGATGGGAGATACTTCGTCCAAAGGCCTTACTGCTAGTGCAGGCCTCATGGTTAATTACCGTTACAGGTGTGGGTAAAACCCTGATAATTAATTTAGACTTTAATGCATTCACATGGATGCTATTTTCGTCTCTTTAAKCATCTCAACATGTGKAAGATGATTGTTGGGGAGATGTACAGAAGTGTGAAGATATCACTATGGGATCAAATTATTTTATCATAAGCTACGATCATTTCTTATGCAATCATTCAGAGTTAAAGTTTATAGATCACTATTGAAGGGACGGTGAACAACTAAGAAAAAATAGTTAACAGACATTTGACCACGTCATGCTTACGCTTTTTGTATGTAAGTCCGAACAAGAGCATGCATAGATGAGTTGCTGTTGGTGAAAAGGGTCAGTTTAGGAGATGAAATGGGGTCCTTCACGGTTTTACCTCAATTATCTCTGGAAGTGCTTCAGTTGATGTGACTTCAATGTCCGTGTATGCACAGGCTGGAGGATATTGAGGCTAACAATCAAGCATACCTCAACCGGCGTGTGATTGCGGCAAACCCTGCTGTGGTGGCGTATTTGCAATCGCCAGGATCAGTTTTCCATCGGGGAAAGCTTTAGCTTATAACCATAGAAATCAAACCAGGTATTGCCCAACATTGTCTCTTTCTTTTTCTTTTTGAATATATATATATATATATATATATATATATATATTGGCTTGGAGGTCTTGCCTGTAACGTTTTTGTTAGGAACACCGTGGGTCCAACTGCTAATTCAAGGTATTCAGGATTTTCATTCTCTGACACTTTTCTGTGGCACAGGTTCTCTCATTTTGGGTTCAACAATGAAAGTGTCGGTACTCAACCAACTCTTTTAAGCAAGAGTAAGTTAGTTACTGCCAACCGCAGTACAGCTCCAATGAAAAGGTGGGCAGTCAACACTGCTCCAAATCTGTTACATGGTTCTTTGCTCATACAACTGGWTAACCAACGTTGTGCKTASCTTTCATAAGAGGTTAAGGTATATTTGAACAACCRGAGTAATAYACAACAATGGAGGTGGGGTGTTGTTTCTATCCGTTCAAGAAAAGATAAATTACGCCARCATGCCACTATTCTTGTTTTGTCTGCCAACAGGATATTCTTTCATTGTTTCTCATTCTCAACCGGCTTTCCTTTTATATCTTCTTCGTTATATGAAGCTGTCAATACTGGTTTCTCTAAACCGGCTTGACCTTCTAGTGGGGAACATCCGAAGCTACTGAATTATGTTATGCATACTGTGGGAAATTCAAAGACAATTTCCTTGTTGTAAATGATTGTGTTTGCTTGCTATCTAGTAAGTTGGCATTCAAAGCTTTATTTGAATTCAATAAGATGGTTGCTTCATTTGTGACTGTGACCCGTCTTGGTAGGATGGCCTAAAATCGATTCCAACCCTAATTGTGACTCTTACATAGTGGAACCCAATTTTGCTCTATCCCAACTTGGTCTTTTTCTGAAATTTTGTACATTTTTGCTAATATCTTTGTACAAAGACAATATTTACCTCAATAACATCAAATTGGTCATAAAGCAAGGTTATCTTTTAAAGATTCACAAATATTGCTTAGGATTAATGAGAAGATATTTGGCTAAAGCACTAGTGTGAAGCAGTTCATCAATCATCCAAATATAAATTTAGAAGTACTTGGGGAATAATGACATCAAAAAATTGTAGTATGTTCACAAGTTGAATGTGGAAAATGTTATGGAAGGATTAAAATTGGATTGCAAAATGACAATTTCATGAATTCAATGGACCAAGTCCTAAGGCTTATACGCATGGTAAGGATTTATTGCTTTCCCCCACACCTAAAGGATTTTTTTTGGATTAGCGATACAACAATGTAGCTAATTAAGAGCTAATTAAGAGTGCTGTATTATTAGCATCCAAAACGATAAGAGAAATCACTCACAATCACAAGATGTATGCATTCTTTTCACCCCATATAGTTTATTTTTTATTGTCAATAATGAGTCTAACAAAACACACGTGGGATACTCCCTGATTTGCCATTGTTTTGCAAATCTCTTTGGGCAATTAGTTAAAAAAAAAATTTCAACCACCAAAGGAATGAAGGTGGRCTATCCTACCTGGCCGCATGTTCCCATTGTAGGCCTGCCTTACCATGTGTGAGATCTCGATGTTTCAAACACAAAAACAACTAAAGTTGAAACGGGACTACACATAACGAGCAGTACCTTGAGTAATTAGGTGTCATTCGAATGTGCCATCATTTCACAAGCCATGGTTTGTAGTAATATTTGATATAATTCTATCATAATACTACACATCCAGAGACGGTCTTTCTGGGACTACGATGGTAAACAGAAGAGTTGAACTCAGAAGTACAAAGTAAGAGTAGGGGAGAGTTTGTAGACGGACCTGCCTGAAGGACCCCTCCCCGCATGAGGTCAAGTTCGTAAATAGGAGAGCCTTTGAGGAAGAAAACATCCTTGAATATACCTACTTGCCCCCACTTCTTGGCTGTGGGCTCATTCGGGTGCAAAATGACAACTGGGGGATTGGGTCGATCCAGCTTTCGCAATTCCTTCACGAAGTAGAACAAATGTTCAGGCCAATTACTCTGGCAACAGACTAAAATATGAGGTACTTTCAGACTTACTACAGGAACAGTGCGGTCCTTTAGATTTTGTAAGATGACGTCACGACGTCTCTCCAGAACCGATGCGTGAGGCATTGCATGAGATGACCCAGTTGGCGGCCAGGCTAGTAACCTCTCTGTTGCTTTCTCCAGAGACATCCCTCGGGGATAAGTACCCTCATCGTCAGAGCAGTTACTGTTAAACGAAACTGGGTTGTCATCTCTAATAACTCCCCCATAGCCTGTACAACAGTGATGTACATGCATTAGTGTTCAAGAATGGCACGTCACTATCATTTAGTAACTAAACATATTTGATAACCAGATGCTCGCAATTGGCACCTTTCAAATACAACATTTTAGCACAACCAATCTAAAGAAGATTCAGTCCTACAGAGTCAACTGTTCCATAAGGTTAGTCTTGAAAGCAATTCACCTGCTTCGAGTGCATCGTCAATCCCATGCTTGCTCTCYTCAGAAAAGCGACTGCAGATTTCGGACCTCATTCGCGATTCTAAGGACTCTTCACTTACTGCACTGTAAGACATGTGTTCAGCAGCAGGGGTACGCTCGGATTCATCCACAATAGGTCCAGTCCGATATTTTTCCATCTCTTTGTTGGACAKCAACTTTTCYTTCCTCCACTTCTTCTTCTTCATATGCTGATCTCCGAATTTTGAAATGTCATAAGCACTGCGTAAGTCCCAGCATATGACTAAGCCAACGTCATTRGGATCAATGATATGCCCTTTAGGGTGAAGAAAAACCTGCAAACAAGAATCCACAAAACATCACAACATCATGAGGGTCTACAATTAAACCCCAGAAGTGTTGAGCCGAATAAAACTTGCATTCAAGACAAGTGAAACCACGCAGAATGTTGAGATCAATCTTAAAAATAAGAAAAATCCTGATTATCCATYGGAGCAACCAGGATTCTTGCATGTTTACTAAAAACTCAAATAAACGGTAGAATAAAGCTCCATATCCTGTATAAAGCATTATACAGATATAGAAGAAGAGTGGGACTGAGCTATAAAATTGTCATTTCTATTAAGAGTATGATGCAGACACTTTCCAGCACTCAGCTTTCAAATCAAACACTTTCGGATGAAATGATAGGAACAAATAAGCAATTCAAGAAGTGGCGTTCTCAGTATTACCTTACGATCTCTTTCCTGGTTCTCCTGGTCGATCACATTCACATCAAGTGCGAAAAGCACCACATTATAGTTTTCGAAGACAAACTCCACAACCTGATAAGTAAGCACGTAGATGCAGAAAAGCTCTGTTAGTCGCGTTCACATTACTACAAGCTGCAACTCATTTTCAAGATTGTAYGGGTTTTGTAGGTTTCTAATCATTGCTGAGAATCTCTGCAGTGATTCTCTGCTGTCCTGAAGAGGATGAACAATTTGTATGCGAGTAAATGTCTAATGTCTGAGGGTTAGAAACTATAGCCAGAGTAAACGACATTAAGCAAATTAATTGAACACTTCGCAGGAAAGAAATATTACGTGCAAGACACTGTAAGAATCCCACTAATGTAAAARACCAAGACTACGTCATGAAAGGACAGAACATAACGTTAATTAATTTGTAAAAGTAGTTATCAAACGATGTTCATCAAACGCAAACTTGAAAGGAACAATTAAATGACTCAATTCATCTGAGATAACGGGCACAAAACTTTAGCATAACATATCTGAAATCAAGTGAGAGAGATTTAGAGCTACAAGTACGACATACCTCTTCAAAAAGCATTCCGCAACAAGCCTTAGGAAAGACGAGAGGGTACACCTCATTATCAAAGCTGTGAAAGTACTCTGACACAAAGGAATTGACTGGAAACGTTTTGATCTTGATCTCTGAAGTAAAGAGGTTTGTAATAAATGTGTATAGCCCTTTCACATGGCAGCTGCAGTCACAACCAACCACCAGATATTTTTATTTATTTATGATAACAAGTACCGCATTGCGGATTAAAGATCTTTCTATGTTTCGAGGAAGAGAAATATGCGGCTTCTTTGGCATCAATAGATTCAGAGATAATGGATAATGAAGAACCTGCGGGCAATCATCCTGTAGTGRTATTTTATTGGACAAACAACCTCAATTCCTCGATTGTCAGTCTGGTCCCACACGGAACTACTTTGGGTCTCCGGCTCCAAAACTTCCACAATTATGCGAACCTTCTTGTTGCAAAATCGATGAACTGCAAGAGCTTTCATTATCTGCGCTGCATCCTCTACATCACGTTCCTGCAACCAGAAAACTATATGAGTCCACCAAAGCTTARATAACAAGTGAAACTAATCATCAAYGGTTATTTTTCAAACTGTAGTTCGTAAATTCCTAGCATATTCAAAAACTCCATTTGATTTTATCTCCACTAATTCCCTATTTTTGGGCGTAAATTCCGCACGGAATTTTCTYCGTACGCCCTTGTAGATTGGCTCATCACAAGAACCATCAATTTGACATAAATAATATTTTGGGAACTTCAGAAAAACACAATCCACTTCTTCTTTAACAGTGAACTATCCCATAACATTAGAGAAAATAACTTGTCTTGTTTATCACATTGCTTGTTTGAATTTTCCCGAAACCGGGAGGCCTAAGGGAATGTAAGGTTCTGTCAGAAAGCCTTCGACAAGGAGGGGTACATTGAGTTAATTTCACAAGAGTTGGACCAACACAACAGAAGTTATTGAATTTGTAATGTCGTTSTTSGATCAAAAATTTACGTARCATAGAAAGGAAAAAAKAAGSCATATCGATACACAGGTTGCCGCAGATGTGCTTAACAGCAGAGATAAAAGTATAAAATTGAAATAGTCAAAGAAATCAAAATAAGGACATGGTGTCAACAGTACCTCAGCTTCTCTATCCGCAATCAGAAAAAATGCAGTAGCACTCTTAGCACAAACTCTATCCAAGTCTGCTGCCTTAATAGGAGACCCTTCGATAAACTCCACAAGCCCGTGATAAAGAGAGAGCAGTTGCTTCAACTCGAATCTGCCACGCACTTGTGAGTTTTTCAAAACTCMCTRGTTTGTACCGTTACATGCATTAAAAACCACGCATAGTGAAGAAATTCTAAAYGCAAGAGAAAACAACGTGGCGATGAAAACAAATATTCACTTACGAGGGCGAGAATGATCCCAAAATGGTCACTCGTAATGGATATATTTCCAAATCTGCAAAAGAAATAAAGTATAAAACACCATTCATATCAGCATTTCAGAAGGGCAAAAAAATCAAGAGATCTTAGAAGGTGCTAAGCTCAGCATATGAATCTCAATAGACTTCCTTAACTTGAACAAATGAGGTGGGTAGATGCAAATATTTCAACAGCTATCCCACCTTCATTATGAGTGGGATTGAAGAATTCTGCCAGGTACGTTTGGATGCCTTGAAACGAGATACTTCCACTAATAATCAAGTACCGCGATTCAATTATCTTCCTCTTATTGAAAGACCCTCCATACGGCCTGCGCAGAAAGAACCAAGCAACAAGACACTTCATCAGGCAAAAGCCATACAATGCTCAACATGTCTTCGTGATGAAAGGGATCACAAGTAGTGAAACTCCTGCGCATCTACGGCACMCGGTTCACTATGAATACAATAACCGAAAGATTCAAAGGACCCATTCTATATCACACAATTATCTTGACCACARATATCTGCAAAGAACKGTCAGTCCATCAGCCCTGAACCTGAAACAGAATTGACAGCACACACCGTTTGATTTTCAAGCTGCAAATTATACAAAATATTGACATAGAGCATGCTCTCAGATACCAAATTTCAGGAGAGAAATACCATTAAAGGAAAAATCCTGTCTATATAAATTATATATATAATCAAGCAGTAAGAAAAATGAGGAAGGAACACGGCAACAAAGATGCAATAATATGTTACAGTGCGTATCACWRAATCAATCAGCGTCCAGYACTGTATAATACARAACCKTAAGAAATAASCAAACATGCACAAATCACTAGCAGGGCATGGCGACAAGACAGATTTAGTCAATTACWGGGTAGGTTAATGTAACGAATGAAAAGTAATGAAAATTAAGATTTTCTGTCGACAGAAAATCTTAATGGTGCTGCAAAACCTCACCAAAAATTTCACACAAACCTCAAGCTTTGTGCGCATCATGAAATAAGACTCAGGATGGTGACATACCTTCGAGAAGCAAGAAAACTTATACGGCCAATCTGAATAGGAAGAATGGTTAAGGCTGCAATAATTGTGCAGATGGCCACTAGTTGCCCTAATTGAGTGCTTGGTGTTATATCCCCGTATCCAACTGTAGCGATCTGAACAACAGATAAACAGGAAATTATTATTTTTAATTAAAGAAGCTAATAGACTCTCATTTGCAAACAAGGGTAGCTCCATGATATCCTAACTAAATTTTTACCAGCTCCAAATGTCGATGCAACTAGTAAGAGGATTTGTTGCGCGACTGTACTTCCCACAATCCCTAATTTGCTCATCAAAGATACTATCCTGCACGTGAGTAAAATAATCGATGAGACGTGAAACTGTAAAACAGTCAAATTACTAGGATCATACTGCAACGAAGAAGAGCTTAGACCTTCAGGTCGGATCAGCTCGCACTTTAATATCTAACTTGCAGACAAGACGGGATCGCCATTGAATTTGGAGATAGCTTACCTGATAATACGTAGGAACTGTAGGAATATTAGAATCCTTCCACCACGAACTACTGACCTGTGTAGTACAAGATTCAAAACCAAATTATTGAAACAAAGCATGACGATCTAACTACACTGTCATCACAAAAAGAACACTATGAAAGACTTATTAATGGCATGCATTATTATGCATCTATGTGAATTATTTACATACAGGGAAGGCTAAGAATGCTATTAAGCCAATAAAACCTCTACGATGCACAACASAATGTATGCGCTGAGGACGAGAAAATTAGGCAAATTACACATGCGGAAGCATAGTCGAGACAGGAATTCGTAAGGGCCGAAAAAATGAAAAGCTAAAATCCAACTGTGAAAATGTGTGGGTGAACACTCAGGTCCGTACCTGAAAAGAAATATTATGGGTAGTGCACTGAGTAAGTCGACCAAACCCCACCACGAAAATATGTAGTACAAGCGCACAGACTCACTGTGAACATTTCACAAATCAAGGCAGCTCAGTAATTGCCTTAGATAAGAGAGCCTCCAGAAGCTCAATCCTGGTCACGTGACAAGCAAAGCTCAAATCTTCTTCAGCAAATRCTCTGAATAATTGAATCTTTCTTCGATTGAATGAAATATCATGATATTCAGCAACTACTCATGGTATTCATAGAATCTGWGCCAAGYGWAAATCTTAAAGTGAAAGAAGAACCCTCTTACAGAGGTATAGCAGCCTTGTACCTGTACACTCGCAATACATAGTCGATGAGAAAAGCCACGCTTATATAGTTCTGAGCTCGGCTAACCCAATTGTAAACCGTATATTCGTAATAACTGCGTAGGCACACATCGATCAAAAATCAGGACCATGAGATCCAACTAGATGCAGTAACTACATCAAATCCTTRGAAATACAGCAGAGTCATCCCCAAAACGGAGATAMACTTCTTTTCTTCTTCTTAGGGACAGTATGAAGGGAAGATTGCAAGCGCTCAACTGAATTTATTGAATATCCATCTTTGCTAGTTGATAAACAATATTGGATTAAGTTGTATTTAAATGAACAATAAAGTCAACGAGGGTCTTAAAACTTGCTTCTTCCTTCAGAACTTTGGCAGTTACAGCATGCTTCWTARTTGTAAACAGATTTTCAAAACCTGCCATCACTTACGTGGAATATATGTACAGAACGCCCGAAGTGAGAGCTAACACAAATTCCAGCTGCATTGATTAGCCATTGAAAAGAARCTCAGTATGTGTCCGTCAAATCGAACATAACGAGAAGGGTATCTCCAAGAATGTTAGCTCAGCARCGTTAACTCGCAGCTATGACAAAGCAGGAGCGTCAAGTCTTGCAAGAGTTCCAGAACAATTGGGTAGGAAAATACKTACGAAATGCCAGGTGCTTCCTATCCAGCCGGCCCGAAGAGCTGCACGGATTTTAACAGTTGAGGGCACTTTACCATATAAAAATGAATCATGGTAAGTTTCCAATACATGCTTGCTAGCTCCAACTTTCTTCACTCGATACTGGCTGTTGACTAGGGCTGAAMATCGACCTTGATKCCGCCTAAAGGCAGATGCTTTGGATTTGACATTATCATATGGGTCTGCGATACTAGAAACATTTCGGTTGTAGTCGGGCAAGGAGTCCTTTGGTCTACTTTTTTGACGTGAAGGCAATGCTCCACCTTGATCAGCTTCTAGGTTGCCGATTTCTCCATCATCAATTTGCTCAGATTTTCTGCAATCACTCACTCTTCTCATATTCATGAGTCTGTTAATTTTTTCTTTCAAGGTTTCTACACTTTCAAACCGGTGAGATTTTACTCGATTACTAACACTGGCAGCGGATCGTGCAATACGGCAGCTACTCCATTCAGTTCTGAACTCCCATTTCAGGTAGGAGATTATGGATGACCAGATTATTCAATGGACAGCTACATACAAGGACTCAAAATCACCAACAACTGCAGTGAAATTTCGCTGGAGCGAACACGTCGACAATCAAAMGTCGTTGATTGAAGGTGGGGAACCWGAATCAAATGACGAGTAGGCGAACACTAAACTAATGGACAACTCTGGCTGCTAGAAAAGTGACGATSACGGGGAYCTCTATAAAGARGTRGTCATAATTTATTTGTGYGCATAAAAACTAATRCAGTAGACTRRATAGAGCGAAAAATAGMTCCTGACAGAGAGGTTAACTCAAAAAATGTAAACTTTTCGATTGGAATGAAGTTTCAGTAAACATACTCCAATAGTGATGCTTTACACATAAATTAGAAGCACAAATTCGTGCTAGAAAGCTAAGGGCTGAAATGCAGACAAAGTCTATAGTCTATAGTCTATAAAGATATATCCTACATTGATACGGTTACTGGAGGACTAATACAAGCGGTAAGCCAACTGTAAGTTGAAGTCGGCCAACATTATGTCGAAGTTGTGCCAAAATTATTATCACTTTCGTCAGCAACAGAGAGAAGCAATGCAGTGATAAACTATCTACAAAAAAAGTACAGGGAATCGTCCAAGAAGAAGAAAATTTTAGCATATGTGCCATGACCTTAGGTCGTTCGAAGCTGAAGTTTACATTCCAGGATAATAACGGCTCCCCAAATTGATTACCATAGCTCTAGATTCGACTGAGACTCCATWAGACAGAAGAGAAAACTAAAGGAGTTCACAATAAATACTGGAAACTTACGCTTCAAAATTGAATATAGTTCCAACAACTAAGAGAAGTCAGAAATACGTACATTCTGTTGAGCATCATCATCTTGGAAGCTTAGAATACAGGAAAATCTGCCCTAGCTAGACCATAGTGAAGCTCTGCCGCAACTTCATGCCTTGAGGTCCCGCGTAGTGGCGATCCACCTGGAATTGGAAAGCTTCAACTGAAGACCAGGAAGGATCTTTACCACGGAATTTTTCTTTTTCCCAATGCACCGACCAAATTTGTTCTCGCTGAYAAGTAAAGTGAACCAAGCTCATTCGACACCTTCACATCGTTGTCTTTCAGCTAGCCATGAGCGAGTCCCGTGTCAATTCAGCCTCCACGAGGACCGTACTACAACGTAAACCTCTCCTAAAGTCGTCCACACTGACTAATCTGCACAGGCGCAGCGATTAAATCAGATCAGTTTTCCAATCTCCTCAATCACTATCTTGAAAACGGACGCACTTTGCCAAAATCGCCACAGCAGCAGCAGCAGCATCTCTTTCCGTAACAGAATGTCCTCCTAAGTAACGCATCAATTGATCTACTTCGCCAGCATTAGAATGTCAAAATCTAACTCGCTCTTCCACTAGATGCCAACTCCATAACCCGTCTCCATTCACATTTCCGCTCGTCTTCTGCGTCTCCCTCAAATCACCTCCACCGAGTAGACTTTCCAAAAAATAAAGCTTAGCCTACTAGAGGCGTTCCAATTCATAACCACTAACCATTCTCACACGACGACAAAGCCGGAACGTCCACTGGCGATTCGGCCCTTGCAAAGATCACTCYCCCCGTTTCGCAAACCGCAAGAATCCTCACAAAATTGATCCGCAGGCGCTGCTGAACAATAAACCATCACGGCGATTGGAATGAATGACGTAACTCGTGAAATGCTCGGCCCTCATGGACGTCGTCATACACTAGTGTCGATGGATTTGAGAGGGATCAGGCCCGAGCGCAGCGCAAGAAACAAAACCAAAAGGTCCGCTACAAAGGTCCGAAGCCATAAAGCGGGACGAACTTGTGGATTTGAACCAAAGCTTGATCCCTATTCACACCGGGCACCTTGATTAAGCTTATGTGTCACTCAAACTGTCTCACCCAGGAGTGCCAAGTGTCAATCCGCACCAATGGGAGTCTGACACGTTGGGAGTTGGCTAGACGGAACTGAGAAGAAGTCTGACAAGGTGCATTTCAATAGGGAAAGTAGGGTGAATGCCATGCACACTAACGTAACTACACCTAATTTCAACAGCTTTCTAAAATTGATAACTATAGATTCATGTCTAAAATGTACTCTCAATATACATGAGAATCTATGTTTGGTTTTAGAAATACCTATTTTAAGCACTTCAAAAAAATTTGGTTTATTCATGTGGTATCTTCATAATGTATTCTAAAAGAATATAGAAAAATTTTGACTAAATTTACCAACAAGATCCCCCAAAATGTTTTTAATATAATAACTGGAACCATGCTGAATTGCTTATTTGTGTGATTTTAGGTGTAGTTATCTTAATTTCATGATTTTTTTTCCAGTCATTTTGACCCGAAATGTGCCTTTTCGAAATTAAATTGTTGAAATCTTGGGTATTGTTTTTAGTGAGAGCATCTCTATCAGTGGAGCAAAATGTCATCGCATCCAATGTTGAGGAGTTTTTTGAGTTTTACAAGCTAATTTCCTTCAATTTCTATTATCGGTAGACAGTGTGCCATGTGGTGTTGCCATATGCAAAATAATAATAAAAGTAATTTCTTAAATTGGGAAATTTAGAAAATAACTCAAATAAATATAACTTTCACATCGTAGGTCTTAATGCCATGCATTAGAGCTAGTTTGGAATCAAAGAAGGGCCTATTAAAATTTCCACACTTTCAACACAAGGATGTTGCCCTGCTGAAAATTCCAGTACAATCTTGTTGGCACTATTGATGCCGATGTGGATTGCAAGCCATGGATTTTTGGGTCCTAGAGATCTCATCAAAACAAAACAAAGAAACAACCCTTGAGGTAAAGATATTGAATTGATTATTTCTCTAGTTTTAACTCTAAATAAAAAATTTACAAGATTTTTTCACTAGTTTTTGTCCAGTACTTTCAAATTGCACCAAGTTTTTCCCTAATTCCACTAGTTAACTCTAAACTATCCATTGATATCTCCTTGACACAATTGGTGAGTGTTAAATCTAAGAAGCAAGCCACGACAAATAAGGAATTATTATTGGAATTGGCAATTCTTTCAAAAACTACATTTTCTTCTACAATTCGTGCTTTGGAATAACAAAATAACAAAGTTTTTTTTGCACTTACACAACAAAAGAGGCTTTCAATTGATTGGAATTAATATAGAAAATTGTACACATGAAATATGCAAGAGCCCTACCATAAAAAAAATGACCAACATTTTGAGCTTGATGAAGTTTTATTGTTTTGTTAGACATGCTATAACCTTGAGTTGTACGTTAACCCATGAAGGACTAATTAGCCAGCTTTAGCTTTTAAAAATCTTGGGCAAGATACCATAGTTACTCACAAAGCGATTATAACTTTTGAAAAAAAGGGTGAGATGAACATTGTCGATACCTTGTAAATTTAGCAATTTGAGTTGTTGATATGAGCAACTCAATGATGACATCTAAGTTTTACAAAACCATTGGATAGTATTTCTTTTAAGTTCTTTAATAATCTCATCAATGTGTTTTTGGTCATTTGACCTTTGAGTGGGACAAGTAAAACTGTTGTTTTTTGGCGCTCTTACCATAATCATAGTAGCATGGATCTATAGATATGAGCAACTCAGTGATGACATCTATCCCATGACTATTAGTGTTGAAATATATTGCAATTTATTTGTGGCCTTAGTTGATAATGGTTTGCTAAACATGTCAATTAGAAGGTGAAAGGGTTGGTAGTAAGAAAGACAATAAATTTGGTAGGATGACAATATGATTATTATCGTTCATCAATTTGATTGCAAGGGATCTTGGTAAATTTTTTTATTTTTTTGACCATTAGATCTTTTTCTTATTTTCTTATAAAATACATTTGCAAAGTTTCAGGGCCCAATTATATATGTTCAATGAGATAAATAGGGATCAAAGATAGTGCAAATTAATTTTTGGGGGTGTATTTTGGGGGAAAGGGGGTGATTCAATTTGTCATCTTACTCTATTCCAAATGATTGAACAATTTACAATTCTTGAAGTGAACGAAGTTGGCTTTGGATGTGTTCAATTTTGGCAAATCTTCATGCTTATAGCATTGATCGTAAAAAAATCACAAATGGCAAGTGATGCAAAGTAGGAACTATATACATGGGATACGTAGAGGGCATAGAAATGGTGTCATTAAAGCTTCATTTGGGTATCCATGTTGTCCAAACATATCTGAGCACAAATATAAAAACCACCCCCCCAAAATTAGACATCATCAAACATGATTATGTCCTTAAAAGTCCAAAACAACTTAAAAAATATGGGTCACAATGGACTCCCATGAATCAAATATATAAGGTTCCACCACCCATTCCCAACCAAGGACCCATACTCAACCTATAGAGTGCAACCATTTTCTATCAAGGCTAAAACAAATTTCCAATCGAAGCTTGGAATGGGTTTTTTTCTATTTAAAGTTGGAACTATTAAGGTCATGACACGTGTCCTAAAATGTACAAGAGGTAGTAAGCAAGAAAGTAGAAAGTGATAAGCGGAAAAGTAGTTCTTGAATGATTGAAATTAGAAGAGTCTAAACATTGGCTAAAGGTTTAGTGCATTTTTTGACTCCCAAAATTCATAATAATTTTGATTTTGAGAATAGATTACATAAAATTTGTAGTCCCCATATTCCCTATCTTTCCACATGAAAAAAGTTTGCATTGCTTCATACTCAAGATCTATCTTTGAATTGTTTAAGTGATTAACTCTAGGTGGTCCATCCTTATGGGTATCAAGGTCAAGACTTTGGTCATGGATAGATGTCTTCATTATAGTTGTTAACCCATAACTTCTCAATCGACCAAATATGGTAGATCTAACATTTCAAGCTCTTTCATGTAAGGGTAGTTAAATTCCTTTTACCGTTAAAAAAAATTCACAAGAGAAAAAAATGTTTTCAGTACAATCTTAGTAGTATAGTCTTATAAGTAATGACTTGAATAAGTGATTTTAGTGAAATTTTGCTAAAAACTTATGTTTTTCTAGTAAAATTTTACTAAGAATACTCCTTTGAGGTCATCACTTATGGGAATATACTACTTAAAACACCTCTTCTCTTATAGTGTTTTACATGTAGTTTTAAAGTTAATTAATGAAGTTTTTTTTTTCACTGAAAATAGTAAATTTTTTATTTTTGAGATGTCTTCAAAGGCATGTATGTACCGTTAGTGGAAGAGTAAAGGTGGCCAATTTTACTTCATGACTTATTAACTTTGATCAAAGCTTGCCAATTTCACTTGATTTAAGATCTAAGAATTTGTACTTATCTATTTGCTGTGAAAATGGTTCCAACAAAAAGAACAAATTTTTATCATAATTTCACCATAGAAAATCTAAACATGCACGTGTTGATTTGGAAGAATTTGAGATTTCTACTAAAAAAAATTGCATTTCAGCAATTGCAAAGTGGAATGTGTAATGAGTTGATATCTTTTCATGTGAAATTAAGTTTCTTGGAAGTTCATTTTAGTGAGCTAACACATATTCTTTGTAGTTCAAATCACCTCCAATTCCAAAAAAATTTATATGAAAATTTTTGAAATATTGTCAAAAGGAGCAACATACTAAAAATAATAAATATACATTTTTTTGGTTATAATCTCACAGGTCCTATGCAATTTAGCACTCAAATCGTTACTCATGCAAATAATCAAGCTTTCTAAACATATATACACTTGGATTTTGAAAGAAAAAACAATTTGCTTCATTGCAGATAACTATACACCAATGGACCAAGCTACTTTTTTTGGTAATATTGCAATTTTGGGCAACTTACTAGATACAAATGGAGTTTTTATTTTTTTGGTTTGAAATTTTCCCACAATATGTACTTGAAGAGTAGCTTTAAGGGACAAAAAATTTCATAACTATTGACTACATGGTTAAAACATTATTGCATGACATGTAATTTCATTTAATAGCAAACAACTGTGGTAGTCTAAAGAACTTCTCAAAAAATCATTTTTTAGTTTTCTATATTTATATATATGTGGAAATCTTTGAATCATTCCATTTTGATTAGTGAGATGAAAGTTAATATGAGGAGTTTCAGTTTGTGGACATGTATGGTCTTCAAAGGCTCCACACCTACGTGAAACTAAAACTCCTTGTAACTTTCATCTCATTAATCAAAATGGAATGATCAGCAAAGCTTTCCACATATATATAAATCCAAAAAACTAATTTCAAATTACAAAAAAACATGATTTTCAAGAGAAGTTTTATAGGCTGCCAAGGTTGTCTGCTATCGAGTGAAAATTACATATCATGCAATAACGTTTTAACCATATAGTCAATAGCTATGAAAATTGTTGCATCTTGAAGCTACTCAAGCACATGTTGGGAAAAAATTTCAAACCAAAAACTTGAAAACTCCATTTGTAGTGAGTTGCCCCAAATTGCTATGTTGCTTAAAAAACACAACTTGGGCCTATAGGGATTAATACTCTAAACACGCTTAGAAAGGCTTGGGCATTTAGGGGTTATGTGCTAATTACCAAAAGAATGGCCGAAAGGCTTGGACATAAGGATGCAAATTGGATGGTAAGGAGATTGAAGGTGGGTTGGAATTAATCCTTAAAGGACACCTCAAATTTCATGTCTACACTTTTAGTCAAACTTCATCACTTTCTCCATTAAAACACATATTTTTTTAAAATGATATTTTTCACAAGTAGTGACATACATCTAAAACTTAACCTCATTTTTTTTATAATTAAAAATGTCAAATTGAAATTTATATTATTATTTTTTAAATCCTTGTAAAAATCATAGTAATTTTTAAAATGCTTTTAATCTAATATAAAATATTGAAAAATAGAAATAATAATGACAAACATCATGGCATAATTGATGTACTTCTTGAAATGACACCAAGAGAAATTGAGTAGAAAAGTTCAAAAGTGGTGAATTTTGAGCTTTTAAGATGCCAACTTCAAAGTGTCACATAATCACAATTTTAACAAATTGAAAAAAAGTAGATTAATGGAGCTATATTTTTAATTTAAGCTTAATGATATTTAAAATCAAGAATTATGCAAAATTTAGGTTTGACTTTCAAAATACTTGTGGCACTTGCAATGTCTTTGAAACCCTCAAGGCCTAATACTCTACAATGTGTCCTCTTCAAATTTTCAATAGTGAATTGTCAGTTACCTCAAACAAATCTCAATATTTTGTAAAGTAGGATCTTGTAGAGTAATAAGTTGATATACTTGTTGCATTTTCATAATTTAAATGTGAGAAAAATTCAAAATTTAATTTATGAAATGTAGTCTAATAGTAGTGGAAAAAAGGAACAAATCTCGGAACAAATATAATCTTTTTCCAATGAAAAGAATATAAGGGATGGAAAAAACTCATTTTCTTGTACACTTCTAATCTTTGCTCAAACAAAGTGGGTCCAGATTTTTTTTTTCAAATTTGTATTCTCAGCATTTAAAAAAATACAAGGTTTAATATAGTATGATGAAGAACACAAAATAATTGAATGATTCCAAAAAAAATTTAAGATGTTCCAAAAAATATTTGAATAGCATGAATAGTCAAATTTCAAGAATTGTCGCATATTTAATTTTTTCAAAATTTTGTAGGATCCAATTATGTCAGTTTTGACTTTCTACTCTATTTGTTGTGTACAAATTTGAATAAATTTTATATTTTTCATTTTTACAATTAAAAAAGTACTAAATTTGCCTTAGATTCCAATACAATTTTTTAGAAGGGCAAAAATGCATTATTCATCTTCTTAAAAATTCTTCCCCAAACGCCCCATTTCTTGCCTCTGAAGTTGATCATCCCAAATTGTTATGATCTAAAAATCCAATTGTCAATATTTTCCAAAATCAATTCCATGCAGACTAGATAAAGTAGTCTTTACTTTTGTACGGTAAAAATTAAGAATTTCAAGAACATCCATGTGCAAGAAATTATCAAAGTAGAACATTCATAGAAAATGTTCTTTGTAAGAAAAAATTGGTGGACATTAAGGGGTCAAGGGTTAACCCTAAAATATCTACAGGACTAGAAACGTCCTTTGGATGATTGAGAATCAAGCTACTAGATGGAGTAGAAGTCTTTTCATCTATTTTCATCACAATTCAAGAGAGGGTGTAATGGTGTATGCATACTGGCAAGGAATTTAGTAAACATGTTATACAGGAATTACATTAGAATCAATGCCAAATAGGTGTAAAAAATGGTGGCCATGATGATAGAGTCTTCAACACGATTACCCTCTAAAGTTCCATTGTCCCCTAATAGGACAAAATCGATTTCAGGTAGATTCCTATGGTTCAATATTTGCTGAATTTTTTTGAAACTCTTAGTGAAGATCAAAAAACACATTAGTTTTGGGGGACTATGTATATCACTTCAATTGGGTTTAGGCGGCAATAGTTATGGCATAGAAATCCCATATTTTAATTCAACATGCCGAATAAAAACCCTCAAAAACTTGAAATTAAAACTAGTCTTTTTCCTTATAGATTATATTTTTATCTATATGGGAAGCTTTGATTCATTTCATTTGGATATGTTATGTGAAAGTTATTGATATCTTGGTTTGGGGCAATTAGAGCATTATCTTGAAAAAATAACTTGTAGAATTCATTTTGAGCTCAATTTTCACAACTTTTGAAAAAAAAGTTTTAGAAGGTTTAAAAGGTCTGTTCTAGATCTCTTCCTAGAACAATCTCCTTGTTTGAAAGTGTGTTTCAATTCCATGTTAGAGCTATTAACGGTTTTGTTTTCCCTTCAATCTTGAATTTACTTCTAGTATTTAACAACTTTTTATTGACTGAAAATTAATTTTTCATTTTCAAGATTTTTCTTCTAGACTTCAATCCAATTGTTCAATTTAAAAAATTAGAAATTCAAAATTAATAGAGCAAAAAATTAAGTTAAGGAGGTTCAAAACCCAAAAATCTAGTGGCAAACAATGTATAAACTGAAACTTTTATTCTTCACTTTTCTTTGACTTGGCAACAATATGCACAACCCAGTTGTTGTTCCTTCACTATTCCCTTTACAAATACATTTAAAAAATAATTTTTGCATTCCCCAAAAGAATTCCCCGAGTTTGGAATAGGTATGGAATTTGTAACCTCTAAAGTCTCAAGGCCTTTTTCCATCAAATTGTTTTGAAGCAATTGGCGAGAGTCCTAACAATTTTGAACTTCATAGCACAAGAACCCTTGCTTTTCCTATAGAGAATCTTCAATTTAAACTTACCCATGAATTGTGGACCATTGTCCAAATAATTATTTCCTCCCAATTCAAAAAATSTTACGATTTAAACATTTTGAGCTTTGAAGGAAGTCTAGTGGCATGCCTGGATGCTTTATGTCAACTTTGAAAAAGTACAAAAATTTATCCACATCTTCTAAAATTTCAAGACTACATTGGTTGGATTTTTTTCAGATTACTAATAACCTTATATTAAAAAAATGAAATTTGACCATGGAGATTGTACGATCTGACAAAGTGGTGGTTCTAATAAGGTCAACTGGCCTCCAGGTTAACCGAGGAAGGACGCCGGGACCCAGGTTTTTATTTTTATTTTCGGACAAATGGTTAGGTGGCCTTCCTTTCAAGAGTTTTAAGTTGTGTGGCTCCGTCACTTGTAGGGCTTTAACTGAAAGAGGCCAATTTAGAGTATGTAATTTTGAATATGTAATTGTTGTATGCAATTTTTGTATGTATTGGCTTTGTATGACAAATGAAATGAGGTTTAGGAAGCATTGTGGCATTAGTGTACACGGCCATGATTTATGTCTAGCATTTTTTCACTCATTTACCCTCTTTTTTTTCTATAGGCTTGAAGCTAGCCATTTTTTTTGAAGAAATTGGGCATTTAATTGCCTAAAAAAAAAACCCTGCCGGGACCAGAGTGGTCCGATGGATGACATAGTATATTTCTGTATGGGACATAATTGCAACTATTCATCCTTGGAATTTTGTGTGGAAAGGGGAGATCTTCTACAGTACTTTGAATTCAAATGAGTTATTTGGAATTTTTTACTACCAATTGCTTCCACGGTTTCAGAAATGAAGATTTCCACGGGACCCCCTCATCCTTCCAGGATTAATTCAAATGAGTTCTTTGGAATTTTTTACTACCAATTGCTTCCACAGTTTCAGAAATGAAGATTTCCACGGGGGGAAATGAAGATTTCCACGGGGACCCCCTTGTCCTTCCAGGATTAAGAGAGAGTCTGTGCAGGGCCAGGGTGAATTGACCCCCTCATTGCCCCGAACGTGGACAGGAGAGGGAGGTCGGAGGGAGCAGGAGAGGGAGGTCGGAGGGAGCAGGAGAGGGAGGTCGGAGGGAGCAGGAGAGGGAGGTCGGAGGGAGCGGAGGGAGGTCGAGGATGACCAGGGACGGCCCCCTCATCCCCCATCCATCCACGTTCGGGGCAATGAGGGGGTCAATTCACCCTGGCCGTCTGTGCAGAGACACAAGAGCAACGCACAAAGATTACCCACTTCCAAGAAGTTTTTTATTTTTTATTTATTTTTTCATGTTTTATGAAGTGCCAAAATGGCGATATAAATGTTTTAGTGGTGCTCCAAATTTCAACATTCCTCCACATTGAATAGAAAATATCACATTACCGCATACCACATGTCCATAATTCTGTTTTCATTCACAATCTGGCAATTTAATCCTAGAAATTTTCTTCATTTGTAATTTTTCTAGCTAAAAAGTTCAAGATTTGTTGCCATGTTTTAGTCAAATTATTTATTTTGGGTGCAATCTGTCACTAGAAAGCCAGAAAAAACAAGCCCTGCTTTGGAAGTGGGTTTCCAAGTCGCAGCCGAACCTCCTCCGTTACCAATCCTCTTGGACCCGTCTTGGTACCGAAGCTCCTCCGTTACCGATCCTCATGGACCCTTCTAATGAGGTACCGAACCTCCTCCGTTACCGACCTTCTTCACATCGGAAGTTCATCGCGACTCCGGAATGGTTTCCCGGGCGCCCAGTGTTCCTGCAATACCAGTGTGTGTGAGTGCCGAACCTCCTCCGTTACTAARTTCCGAGACCAAATTTGCTGTTAAAAGAAAGTGACGCCCCGAAACGGTTTCACTTCACCATTTTAGTTGACGGAGTGCTGTAATCCTTTGGAGGAAGAAAGCTCAAAGACTTCAAATGGTCATCTAACTCACAGATTGCCCCTTGATATGAACAATACTAGCTGTACCGTTCTCCCCACTTCACTCTAGATTGTTGTATTGTGTGCACGGCAGATTGTCAGCATTTTTGTTTAAAATTGTGTGACTTAGCTTATTCTAAAATGTTTGATTCATGCTTTGGTTTAAGCGGAAGGTCTCCGTTTTCGGTCGAGGAGATCATCTGCTTCCCCGATGTGTCAATTTGGGTTCCTCTACTTCTGTGCCAGTCTTCAATTCCTCGATTGTACGTCGATCAGTAGCACGTCAGAAGTTGTCGGTAGGAATGACTTTGAAATTTTCGAGTGGTTGCAACACCTGTATTGCAGGAACACTGGGCGCCCGGGAAACCATTACCGGTAGCCCAGTAGTACCGACATTGAGAATCGTAATACGCACTCACTCCTGGTTGGTATGTACACTCCCCCTTCGAAACGCTTGTTTAGAAAGTTGTATGGAGGAATGTGTAGGTAACATTGCGATTCGATTTAATCTGCATACCTGGCACTCTGTGGTTTTGTGATGGCTTCCCTGTCACCCTGTGGAGCTAGTCCTAAAGCTTGTTCGCCGTTCGGTGCTTGGAAGTGAATCGTGGGTTGCACTTAGTTTGATTTACTTGTAGATTAACACTCCACTTATAGTGCTTGTACTGCTGGCCATGTCCTTGTTAAGTCTCTCAGGGTTTCTCAAAAGAAATTCATCGTGAAGTTGGGGTTCATAATTCGAGCAACAATAGCTCAGTCTCCGCAAAGAACCATTAATTAGTTTATGGGTTAAAATCTTCATGGTCCAGCTAGAAGAGGAATTTGGACTTTAACGACACTGAAAAACACTCGAGTGCAGGAACGATGGARAAGCGGACGAAGAGAGTCAGAGGCTCAAACTGGAATCTTGCACATACAGTGGCACTGGCAGAGTTGAAAAGGGAGGCCTCTCTTAACAAAGAGGATGGTGGACAGGTGTGGGAACGAATTGCGCAGACCCTTTCCAGCAGATTTCCGGGTCAAATCAGAACAAGTGCTCAATGTCGAAGGAGGTGGGACACTCTTGTGAAGGTTTACAACCACATTGAAGATTATTGTGTTGTAACTGGGGCGCAAGGTCATCGGGAACTTGATGAAGGTGAGTTGGCTTCTATGAAATTGGACACCGCATATCACCAGGATTGGTACGACATTGTGGAACAAGTTTGTAGCCAACGCAAAAGGAAAGGAAGATGTGATCGCGATCTGGTGCCTACGAAGCGGAGTAAGAGTCCCCATTCTGTCGAACTTCTGGAATGCCTTCCGGATATAGATACTCCCCATTCGGCATCAACTAGAAAATCTGTGCGTTTCATTCCTCTTTACTTTTCTACAAATTAAGCTCTTCAACTTGAATGAAATGTCCAACATCTCGGGAAGTTAGGTTTCCTTTTTCTTCTGCCTTAATTTGTAATAAGTTGATATGTTTACCCCTTGTGAGTAGGTCACTCACCATGAACAATCGAGCCCAGAGTTGACCACTACTTCTGTACAAGTCTCTCTTAGTCCAAGTTTTGAGGCCAACGAGCGGGGCCTTGAGGAAGAAGTTCCGGGGCTCAAGAATGGATATGATGGTCTAATGCTTGAACAGTCGACCACTGCTTATGCGCAAGACTCTTACGAGGTTTCTCAAGAACCTCAGGTACATATCAATCATAGAAGTATGATCTGTGTTGATTTCTGACCTTTGTGTTCGCTACTTGCTGTGTTGTGTACAATTTCGCTTCGAATCTTCGTATTCCAGTCCTGGTAGTAACTACCTTTAGGCTCTCGATATGCGGTTTGTGTCATATTTATTCGTCTTTCAGACATTGGAATCACCCGACCTGCTGCCGCTCACTTTTCCAGCCGAAAATGGAGTCCAGCTGGAGGAACCACTGCAAGATGATTTGTGGGATTTGCTTTTAGCCATGCCAATCGAAACTCCTGTTGAGGTAAAATAGACACTGCTTTAGCAAATGATGAAACGAAAGCTAAAGTTAATTCCATTCCTCTTCAGGCTAGGTAATCTTGAATTTCTCAAGTTCTTGTTTGTGCTTACTATGTACACGTTGTGTACAGATTAAGCAATACGAGGCAGAATCGGTAGAGCTCTTCTGTTGGGACTTGATTGGATCAGTCGGACCTGATTGCCTGCCGAAAGAACGGGTGCAAAATGATTTGTCGGATGATTCGTCTGTGACCGCCGTTGGGCAAGGTGGAGGCGGGTGTGGAGGCGGGTGTGGAGACGGGGCTGGAGGCGTGAATGGATACAGGTTTGATTGTGATGAGTACGTTGCGTCTACTTCTGGAACGACCATTGGATCTTACCCGTGTAAGGGAGCTGGACTGAGCAAGGGAAAGAGCGCTCGACGGAGTCGACGGTTGTCTCTTAAGGTAAAGTTTATCAATCCGTTGTGGAAGCAGAGATTGTGAGACCCAATTCTGAGATTCCAGCCCAGCTGGAGGAACCACTGCAAGATGATTTGTGGGATTTGCTTTTTGCCATGCCAATCGAAACTTCGGTTGAGGTAACATAGACACGGCTTTATCAAATGATGAAACGAAAAGCTAAAGTTAGTTCCATCCCTCTGCAGGCTAGGTAATCTTGAATTTCCCAACTCCTTGTTTGTGCTTACTATGTACACGTTGTATACAGATTGAGCAATTTGAGGAAGAATCAGGAGAGTTCTCCCAGGATCGCAGGATACGAGTCGCACGTCGAGAACAGCCGATGATGTATGATGGCGTTCCACAGAGCCGACGATGGTCTCTTAAGGTACAGTTTTTCAATCCGTTACGGAAGCAGAGATTGTGAGACCCATTTCTGAGATTCCAGCTCTCTTTCGTGATTTCCAAGGCACGGCTTGGAGTCTCCTGGCACCATTGAAATGCAACTTATTGATTGTGTCATTGTTTTGCTAAACTCGAGAAAAAAATGTTTCCATCCATGCGCAGGTGATTTTGTTAAAAATTGGTCAGCACTGCCACGCATGCTGTCGCAAAGAGAGGACCGAGGACATGGAAATGCAATCGAAACAGGTAGCCCGGCTTAATAAGAAAGCCCGGAAGGAAGCTATGATGTCAAGAAAGGAAAACGTCCCTGCGATGTTAAATGCTGCAAGTTCTACGAGTGCTACAAGTGCTACAAAGGGAGAATGTTTCCACGTCAATCAGCTGGATCAAGATGATTTGGGAGCGTACAACTTGCAAACTTGCACAACCCTAACTTAGTTCCTGTTCTGGTGTCCGTAACATCCTTGAATTCAGTCGTCACACCCTAGGCCCGTATGGTATTCGAGGGAGAATCATGGTATCCAGGATTAGATTTCTTCAGCGCACTTCCACTACTATGTTGAGTTCAAYATTTGAAGCAAAGCTAGGGACGAATGAGTCATCATGGTTTAGGGTTTAACAGTCTTGGTTCTCACGTTTATTTAGTGCTACAGTAGAAAGGGTGCAAGCCAACACTACCCAAGAGTTGTGATATCCTGCTTTAGACTAATGCTGTGGAATTATATTTTTCCGAAGAGTTTAAAGAATTCTGCAATGGGCTTTTGTTGATTTTGAATTTCTTTACTGCGTATCTTTTTATCAAGAGAATCTTATGATCTTTCAAGACTTTTTTATCTTTCAAGAGAATTTTTTCTTAAAGAGAGTTCTTGCTGAGATGATGCTACTTAGAGATGTTGTGAGAAATGCGTCTATTCTGAGTACAGGATTTCAGTCGCCTCCTAAGCAATGGCAATGTCTTTTAGATACCTGGGTGTAAATTGCCGTGGGTTTGTAAATGTATTTACTAAATTTTTTTAATTTTGAGCAGAATGAAGGGAGTCTTTCTTTTCGAGAAGCGTGGGTACATTACAAGGATAGTCCAGTTATGAAGCAAGAAGTAGAGCGCTTGCCACCACCAGTTGTTGCCGATCTTAATGGAGAYGGCCACGTTGAGGTGGTTGTTGCCTTGGAAGACAAACTTCAGGTATATTTATGTTTGGAGACACAGAGTTTCTTAGCTTGACTGGTTACTGAGTTTATGTCAAWAGTACACTATTCTCTTTATTCTCGTTGATTATATRTCACGAGAAGAACTAGCATGTATTGTATTTGTGTTCCCGGGTCTATAAGTCTAGCTCGGAAAAGTTAGCAGAGGGATCGTTCTGCCCTTAAGCCGTCGACTTTCATTGGAGCAGGTTATTGACCCCCGGGTGTCGTTTGCGGAGTATGGATTTGCGGAAGCACGAGTCTTGGCGGAGGTGTCTCTCTTGCCGGATAGAGTGCGAGTGGGTGCAGGAAGGAGGCCGGTTGCTCTAGCAGCAGGCGATGTGAAACAAACTTATAGATCACTGGAACTGAAAAAGCAAGTGATCGTGGTAGTAACAGCTGGCTGGAACATCATGTGCTTCGACCACAATTTGAAGAAACTTTGGGAAGATGATGTTCAGGTTCACTTTTGTTGACATTGGACGCTTTTCACCCACCAGAAGAGTCTGTATAATTTTGCCACATTAATTGGAGTCATCAAGAGTCTTATTAGACACGCGGTCAAACCTTCTCTCCCTAAGTAGCGGATGCTTTGATTGACAGGGTGACTTCCCACATGGTTCTCATCACAAAGAAGTAGCCATCTCCATAAGCAATTATACCTTGAAGCATGGTGATACGGGCCTCATCATTGTTGGGGGGAGTATGGAAGTTCAGCCTCAGGTACAGTCTTTCTGCATTTTCAAGCTTGCTTTGTTGTCGATTAACATCCTATCGAGCCGCGTCATTCAGCATGATACAGAGGTAATGTAGCATTGTGATTATGGTCGATTCTTAGTACTAAATTKTAAGCTTGAACTTTCAGGTACACTTGAATCCTTTTGAAGAGGAATTGCTAGCTGAGAMAGCAGTGGAGGGTCACCTACATTCAGCTGGTGACAAAGAGGTAGAGTGCACTTGAACAGCTAATGCCACTTGACAAACATCTACAACCTGCACTGTTACTTTTGACCTATGTACCCACTCATAGTCATTTTTGTCGTGATTATGACATGGAACAGGAGGAAGAGGATTTGACAAAGGAGATGGGTGGTGGTAAGGAGCGCCATTTTTCGTACTACGCATACGCTGGTATGACTGGCACTCGTCGTTGGGTACATAGGAGTGAGGTAAGGACATCGTTTCGACCAGATTGTGATAGGGTTTCATATTATCTTTGGCTTCTAATGACACTGTCAAGTACTTTAGACCATTATATATGCATTGTCGGGGGGTTTATAATCGTTGCCGACGGATCGGAGGAAGTTATTCTAGTGGGATTGCAGGCGCATGCCTATGAGACTCTGGAAATGAACCTGATCTAGAACTCATGTTTATCTGAGTAGGATTTTCAACGTGCTACCAACAGTGGCGCATTGCTACCTCAACACAATTACAGGTTGGATGCTACTTCGCTTGCCACTAGGCATATTGGAGAGGTGTGTTTCTTCACTCTTCTTTCTTGTCGTCATTTAACCTGAGAAGGGTTTTTCCTCATTATTGAGGGTCAATTTCACCTCTTTGGTTTCTCTTTCCTTTCAGGACATTTTAGTTCATACCAAAATGTACCTAACAATTCAATGTATGTTTCAAGTGACTAAAATGCACGGACATAGTAGCAAATGTTAACATGCAAACTCTTTTTCAGGTCATCTACTCAGAAACTTTGAGCTCTTGCGACTTGTATGTCAAACGTTTTGTTGCGTCAGAACTGAATCTTTTTCTTGTAAAAAATAGCCAATCTACTGATAGGAAGTTAGGAACCATCTGAAAGTGTCCTTCCCCAAACCGAGTTATTCTAGTAGTGGTTTAGGGGTTCAAAATAGAAAACCTGAAGACAAAACAAAATTCTACGAAATTTTACACGGCAATGCAAAACATATTCCGTAGCGCCGACCGTGGGACTCGAACCCACGACCACGTGGTTAAAAGCCACGCGCTCTACCAACTGAGCTAGGTCGGCTACATAATCACACACTACGCGCAAGTGCAAACATCTTGAGCTGATGAGGGAAATCGTCGAACATATATTTATATAGGATCAGTAAGTAACCATGCGTGTGAGTAGGCCCAGCGAGCACGGACCTGAAGACAATGCAAACACAAGACCTAATCGAACAATCCTTGCTTCAAACCAAGTAAGAAATTACGAATTCCAATGCTTGGAAACTCCATATGAAGACCAACTCTGAAGTGCAAACCTGAGCATTCGCTTCAGTAAACCAGGTAGAGTTTCCTCGACAKTGGTCAGAAAATATAACATCCATGGCAAAGTGTCAAATAAAAGCAGGTTCCAGCAATTAACGATTTCTTGTCCATTTCAAGATTTGAGGTTACAAACATAGCAGGTCCTCCCTTCCATGTGGACAAGGAACTCGTATACACTCGGACCATAACTTCACAAATTTACAAGTACGGAACACGGCAACCTTGAAGCCAGCGCTGAGAAGCCGGTTCCAAATTTTCAGAGCAGAAATGTTATTTAACTTGAAGGACCTGGTGGAACCGTTTCCTTAGGRTGCTTAGAGCCAAAGTGGTCCACAAGTTGCTTGTAATTTGCGAGTGGTGCCTGAACAATAATCAGAACATTCAATTAGATTCAGATATCTTGAGACCAGTAACATCCATGGCAGGTACTGATCTGCTCACACAGCTTTCATACGGATTGCGTTTTCACATCATTACTGTGAAACAATCATTTGTGTGGATATCTATCGACTGCTTGGAATAAGAGAACCGTAAACATGGCAATTGGTCACCGAGTAGCGMCTGATAACCTAATCACTGTAMARAATAATATTCATCACTAAGGTAACCACACCTTATTGTTTACGCATATCAAAATGAAACACCCAGGAAATGCATTATGAATATTGKGGTGTACATCCACCATAATCTGATCATTTTAATAATAGTAACTATGCTCAGCGCTTAATGCGTCGCAATTAGGTGTGGTTGAATTATTCCCCACTCCTTCGAATCCACGTCAACGCGGAAGGCAAGGTGTACACGAACGACCGTGCACTCGAGCCAATCTATTTGAAAAGGTAGCGTATCTAGAAAACACAAGGAAATTGCAAGCACGGAGAAATTGATGACATGAGGTCTGGACAGGTTGTTACATAAACTAAGGAAAACAACTTAACAGAACTCCGCGCTAAAGTAAAACTTCAGATAAACTGTAATGCTGGCACAAACAAACATGTGGAAAATGGAAAAAAGCAGATTCCACTGTTCTAACATAAACCCTTGCTCATGAGACTTCAACTTGCGAGTTAACCTAAAACGTTAGGCCGCATCAGAAACAACCCTAACGAGTTCAATAACATCATCGACCCGAGGACTCATAGCAAGAACACCGTAGGACATGAAATATCAATCCAATCGCTTGGATCGTGATGCGATTATCAATATAAATGCCAGGGGAGAAGATCGCCCGTACTCATCACCGGCATACCGTACTCTTTGACCAGAACCGACATTCTTCACTGATGCCAAAAGGACGCATCCACATTTAAAAAAACGCAATTCTCCAAAACGAAAAACTCAGAGSTGTTCAGMATTCACGGCAAAATCGACAAATGCATTTTCCGCCGTTCTAGACCTAAGCTCTCGCTTCCGAATCCTCACATCGCGAATTACTGACCAACATTAAGCAGCACCGAATCAACCCTAACGAGTATTATCGAACAATCGCCCCGTATCAAGAATAACGAAGAAAACGAATAACAATCAATTCGTTTACAAATGCGATGCGAAGAATCGGAGATTTACAGAAATGCCTGGTGACAAAATCGCCAGTACTCATCACCGACATTTCGTACTCTTTGACCAGGCAAGAACAGCACCGCCATTCTTCACTTTATGCAGGCATCCAGTTTTTAAAAAAACACAAAAAAAACACTTCAAAGAAACGAAAAAATCAAGGGGCGATTCAAATGTCTTCACCTTACAAACACTGCAAACCGTCTTCAACCCGGCATTCCGCGCCTCAATCTGGGACCCTTTGGGCTTCTCGTTCCGCTCCGCAGATCGTTTCTGCGCCTCGATCTTTTGCTTTCCCCTCGTCATCCTCGCAATAATCCYAATCTTGCAGCTGCATGCATGCGCTTCCGATACACCAATCCCCGCGTCCACAACAATCCTCGCGTCCACAATCCTACTCACCAGAGTCAGTCGTGCCCCCCCCAATTGAGAGGATTCCAATGACGGAGCTTTTGGAGATTGGTTGGTGGGCCATGTCATGCAACCCTAATTTACCCCCCTGATTGTGGATTCCAGTGGCGGGGGCAATCCAAGTGACTGGCTGAACTGAACTGCAGTTCAGTTGCCTTGCCTTGGAGTGGTGCACTCAAACATGCCGGGCATGGGGAAGGGGGACGGAAGCTAGTCCGACCGACCAACCCAATGTCTTTGGGACTTTCATTGGAGTTTGGACACACATTCTTCTCTAGAAGTGGGGCGGATATCACGGCATGAGGAATACTTTTATGTCATTTAGAGTGGAGTGCAGAAGCCACTTGCAAAAAGGGAGGGAGGGGGTCCTTGCCATGTGAAAAATGCGGGTTTGTAAGCTTTTGAGACTCGTAAATGCTCGACCTATCATCTACCATCCAATGGATGATGGATGTTTTGAAAAAATTGTATTACAATTTGATTTGTCCTATATTCTGTATGGACGTTGAAGGCTAAAAAGTGTATAAGGAATGAATTTCAACAAACTAGGAAGAACAAAAAAAAAAGAGGGATGAAGGATGTACCTATTCATTGGCATGAATTTGACAATGGGGGGGGATTGCAATTATACCAAAATGAGTGTTGTTTTCAGAAAAAATTACAACATTTTTTTAGTACTTAAGCATTTGGGAAAAAAAAAGTCAAAGAAATTAGTTTTCGACATTTTAGTGTCAAAAATAGTGTTGAAGCATACCCCTATAGCTACTTACTATGCATTTGCACATCTCAAACACATTGGTCACACCTCGCGTAACATCCTTTATACTCAAACCACAACTTTTAATGAAATTCCACCAACTATAGCATCAAACAATTACAAATTAAGATTTTTAGAATCCACCTTTTGTAAAAAGATTACTCCGTTTGTCTCAAAATAAACCCGAGATTTTTTGGTGGGAAATTGTGGGAGTGTCATGGATTTATTTTGAGACATAGGGAGTCAAAGTGATTGTACCAAAATATATTACATGAATTCAAAGTCAACTTCACTAGCATAATTTTCATCTAAGGATGAAAAGAATATGTTTTGTTATGTTAATGCAAGAACTCCTATGAAATGTTTTATTGTCCAAATTCTTAATGTTGGCATCCTCCACACTCTGGGACAAAAAAGATTTATTTGTTGTGCCTAAAAATACACTTTTATTTTCATTGATTGCTCTTCAAAACTTGTAACAAGCTTGGAAAGTAGAAACAACTATTCCAAGCCCCAATGAAGATGATTGATAGATGGACAAAAACTGCTTCAAAACCATGGTGACTTCATTTATGAAGCTTTAGAATCAGCACCATAAAGTCTTGTGGCGTTATGTTGCTAAACCATTACCAACCTAAAGTTTGTTAATGGAATAACCTTTGAAGGACCAAATGATCATACAACATACCCAAATGATCTCGGATGGTTATGTACAAAGTCAATTTTGTTAAATATTCACGAAATTTTGACACAAGGTTTGAACATACATGCATTTTTAGTAGGGATTAGATTGTTTCCAATCAGGTGCCTAGATCAAGAATAACATTGCCTTGAACTTTGGAGGCAGCTTGTGCGACTTTGCAAAACTCCTTCTATAATTCTAAAATTTGGAAGGTATGAAATTTATATGATACAAGATGCAAATGCAAGAAAAACATGTGTATTATTAAACTCTCATTCAATGAGTAGTTAGAGTTTGTTGGCCCTATTGCATGAGGTTGGAATAATATTTATTCTTCTAACTCCAAACTTCACTCCAAATTTTAATTTGTTTAAATTCATGCAATCATATCTTTTTTGAATTTTTTTTTCACATTCCCATAGCAGTCTAGTAAAATTTTGTATATTTGAGTTTTGAAAAGAAAAAAAAATCATCTTTTTATCATTGTCTTAAAAAGTGTCGATTTTTCACAATTCCCAAAACGGATCTTGGTTTTCTAGTTGTCCCTCAAAATATTATCAAATATCATTGGTTGTTTTTGAAAAGTTGTGGCATTCATCAATAGTGTAGTTGATTGTTCAAGGTCCAAATGTTTGATTATCATGTTTAGTTGCAACGACATTGTAACCAATAATCTTATTAATAACAAAATTTTGTGACAGGCTCTTTAACCTCCTTAAAGTGATGGCTTTAGAGCAATCCCATGGTGGCTTGTCAATAAAGGGCCTTAACTCGGCCAGTGGGCATGCCGGAGCTTGAAATAGTATCCCACGACATGCATACCAAGTGCAAAATGATGTTTAGGAACTTCAAAAAGTGGCAAAGACACGAGGAAGTAATGACTCTTGGCCAAGGCTCGCTAAGCTATTTAATAGTCCTTCCAACCCACATGTCGAAAAGCTTCTCTTCCAAAGTGACAAAAATTGTGTTCAAAATAGTAAAATAGTAGTTATGACTAGATGTTTGATCACTTGGCAAGTCTCTCTATGGGGCCACAACGTTTCTTTTAAACTAGGCTCTTGAAGAAGGGACGCCAAACCTCAAAATTTCTTTGTTCGGGCCCTTGTTTACCAAGCCACCATGGATGTGCCCTTAGAGGGGAATAGAGCAACCCAATGAACATCCAAAGTGTAACAAAAGTTGCATTAGAGCCTCAAATCAAATCATTGAAGGTCTCACTCTTGATCATTATTATTGTCCATCAATGGAAATCCCATTAGAGAGACCTTCAATGATTTGCCTTAGAGATCATCATTGGAATTAACTTGAGTTGTTGACAATTCTTTTCAATTTTAAACTTCAAATCTATATTATCAATATTTATTATTAAATTTTCATTTTTAACCCTTCAGAGTCCCTATGAAGAAGTCAAATGTAGATTTCAAGGCAAACTAAACCATGGCATGACAAGGATATAGACATTAGATCATCAGTTTTGCAAGTTTTCTTTCTCTTTCCACTCCTACATGCAATCATTCAAAATTTTGCACAATAATCATAATGCACACCAAGTCACTATCTTAGTTGTCTAGATGAAAAATAGCCAAAAAAGAAAAAATTCAATATACTTGAATGTACTTCGTCCGTTTCTTGTAGCTCTAATAATAAATTCCTGAACACATTCATAATCCACCTAGTAGATGGTGACTCTTTAAGGAGTTATTTTTTAAGTTTGATACAAGTTGTGAATTTTTTGAGATTTTAAATGTCGATCATTTTTTCTATAATTTAAAATCAATTCAACAATATAGATATGGACAAAATATAGACATTCCTTCTGATCCATAGTAAATTGCAATATACATAGCAGTTACCAAGGAAAAAAATATTAGTTTAAAAAACAAATTGAATTAGGCAAAGAATAAAACATAAGGTTTAATTTTAGCCCCTCAAATATTTTCTATTTAATATGAACACCTAATTTTTGGTTTTTATACAATTTTCATTTGCAAATTAGTAAGCTTTGAAATATTCGAATTTCTTATGAAAAAATAGGTGATTAATTTGTAACATAATTGAGGGTTTTGACCAGTCTATGTCATTTTTTAGCCTAAAGAAGTATATTAAAATTAAATTAACATTAGTGCAATAGTTGTTTTTTCTTCTTTGGCAAAGCATGAGGAGACTTAGTAAGTTGTCGCTAACGAACAGATTCTTTATCAATGTCCACATTATAAATTTTAAGCCCACATTACAAATATTCTCCTAAAAATCCCCTCAAAATTACTCCTTCTATTTGACTAGTATTTTTATTTTTACTCTTAAACATTTTTGAATGAACATATTAATCTCTCTACTAATTTTTTGTACCCTTTTCCATCACAATTATAATGAAATGTGAAAGGTTAGATGAATAATGGAAATAAATGACAATCAAAGGACTTTCAAACTATTAATGAAATGGTAGTGGTGGTCAAGCAATTCATTATCCCATGATATCAAGGGTTCAGATTGAATACGACATTCATTTGGGAAGTACTTCATAGAGTTTGGGTGGATCATTTCAAGGACTCTTATTTAAAATCCACGATTCAACTAGTGTTTGATTATAGATTTCTTTTGAAATGTTTATGACCACTTCCTGTGAATAATATTAAATTTTGACAAAATGTACCATAGTACAACCAATTTTTTCTTGGCAAATCCTTACCACAATCTAACTTGATTTTTCCACCAATTCCTTCAAATCCTTCAGAAGTACCAAGTTGTTCTTTACAACTACTAATAATAGATAATTTTGTAGATGAACGTACACATGTGGATGATTCTATTCATTTTTCCTTTACTTGCATACATTTCCAAGTGGAAGTCACTCTACCCACTATGTAAATGAATAAAAATGGCAATTTTTGTCAAAATTTTATGATTTCACTTAGGCTTGTCTCTCCTCCCTTTTATTAGCCTGAGGGAACTAGCCCCTTGGCTTGGCCACTCCAAGCCATTCTAGGGGTGCAAGTAAAAATAAAAGCCCTCTATTTTGGGCTTGATTAATGTACCACATCTCTCCTAGCTAATTTGGGACCTCTGATTGCAAATACGAATTCAGGATTTGCAAATTCTATCATGCGTGGAAAATTTTAAAAATTTTAAATGTTCGTGCACAGAAAATGTGTGTCCCAAATAAGGAATTTTCTCCCATAGGGTTCAGATGCTTCAGTAAATGATGGGAATAGGTACTTTCACCTTGTGACGGTCAAAAGTATCAGGGAGTGGAGTGTAGACTCATCCTCAGCAGACAAAATGCTCATGTATTGACAATATTTTAGCAACTTCAGTTGCAAGGAAAGCATATTCAAATTTACAGTATATTCGGCACCTGATTTATTCTGTGGGAGGATCTGGAGGATATTGAGTTTCTATCCTAAGCTTATTATTCCACATACGAATCAATTATTTTATTGTTCGAAGATTCTTCTATGTACAGTGCTGAGAAGGAAGAAAGGTGGGTACCCTCCAAATCGCCAATTTTTTTGCTTCTTTGTCTTTGGTTACTATTATTAGACTTGCCAAATTTTATATATTTTCTTGTTGGGACTTGAAAGGAGGTTCCAATGCACCAAAGAACGTGACAATTGGATATTGTATGCAAAAGTTATGAAGGAACAAAGTTTGGTTCTAAAATACTCTTTTTCACATATATAGGTACATAGTTGGTTTTGGAGATGTAAATAATGTAAAAGATGGTGGTTTAGCGTTGGCAATGGTGCATTTGGGGGTGCCCACTGTACTCACAAGTATTTCAACTTTTATGTGAAGATAAGGTTGAAACATCAGCCCGAGAGCAACATCGTTCTTGGTCCCATTATCTCAAAGGTTGAATAACCTAAAAGATGATGTGTTTGTTAGCAAACTCAAGATAAATACAACCCAAGTGGTTTTGTAATTTTTCAATACTCTAGCAATATTTTACAAAAATTTCAAAGTTGAAAACACTAAATACGTCTATACTTAACATTAGACTCACCTTGAATGGATAGCCTTAATGTCTTAACTTTCATTTTTTGCTTCAAAAAACTCCCCAACTTTCATTTGCATGTTTCTCCATGAAAAATTGTGTTAGTTTTGAGTCTTGGATGTGCTCATTTAATGCCACATTTTAGGTATTTCATAATGGAGCATGTTTCTTTTGTAAAAGGAATGGTGTGCATTAAAAGAAAAGAAGGAAAAAAAAAAAAGACAATTAGTCTAGTTCTTTAGGATGGCTTAACCTAGGTGGAGCATGTTTCTTTTAGGTATTGCTACCTTACATTTTAAAGAGAAATAGGGAAGAGGGAAGACATGACAGAGGGACATTGTCATCTTGGTCAAGATGCAAATATTTTTATACTTTTGCGAAGATCATTGTGTATTGATCAATCTTTGCAAAGGAAATGCACATATAATTTATGTCTCAAGGGCTATCACCAAGATCCAAGTGTAGCCAAGCACAATCTATGTTGGCCTGGATGTTGGCATGGTTAGTTATTGATATTTCTTTTAAGCCCACAAGGACAATTGTCCCTCAAACGGACATTTGAGAATTGGGGCATGTTACCTTGAAGTCAATTTTGAATAGGTTTTTTTAAAAACCTAACACAACATGTATTCACCAACATACTGCTCTTGAGAGAAAAAAAATAAATTTGTTCCGATGCCTGGGTGCGAAGTCATGTTGCCCAAATCAATTTGAGTAATTCACACATCTTTGGGGCATCTTGCGCAAAAATCCTTGCATGCTTTTGAAATTTGACATGTATGAAGCAAAATTGATTTGGTATGAAATTGCCAAAAAAGAAAAATTTAAGTTTAAACTTCAAACTTTGTTAACTATGTAAACTAAATAATTTTGGAAAAAACTTTCTTTTCTAAATTTAAACGTTGTAGTCTTGCAACCTATGTTGTCAAAGATTTTGCAATTTTTCACATGTTTTAAATGTTTGACTCTATGATATCACAATTTGGATTCCAAAAAGATTTCTAATGAATAGGAAATCATAAAAATCATGGCTTGTATATCCTATGTGAAGGTCAAACTCAAACATAAACTAAGTATGTTTTGGAACGTCTAAATTTTTGGAGTATGACAAGTGAAATGTCCAAAATGTTGTAGAAATGTTTCATCCATATTTTCTAATTTTTTGAATTTCAAAATTTAATAAAAAAGTATAAAAGTAACATCATTTTCAAGTTGAAATTTTTTAAATAATAATTATCATCAATTTGAAAATTAAAATAACCAAGTACAATTACAAACTTTGACCTATAATAAAATATGGGAGCTGCCAAAAACAAAAAAACTTAGACTGTGGAATGCTAAAATCCTAACACAAGTAGTTCCACCTACCGCCTCCCTTTGTGCACTAGAAAAAACGTATTTCATCATCTAAGTGTCAAAATAGACCTTCATATATAGTRTTGCTAGATTACTTGACTTTGTTGTATTATATGATAATTTAGAATAAGTAGAGCTCTTAACTGCTTCTAAAAATGTTTATAAGTGTATCCAACAAGTTCTAGTAGTGAATGGTGTAAAGACTCAATAGTGAATACAACAAAAATCTTGCTCATAGAGGTCTCAAAGTTTGGCAAGGTTGGAAAAACTTTTCTACTCACTTAAAACTTTATAATCTTGTAGTCCAAGTGATCAAATGGTTTGAATTCATTTGCACACCTTGCCTTAATGGTCTGCTACACTTTTGTTTGTTTGAGATTCTAGAAAATATTTGATTTTCAAATTTGGTCAATGCATCAAAAAATCATATTTTTGACAATTTCACTTGAAAAACACCCTCAATGTTTCAAGGAGCATATATTGTGAATGGTTCAACTATTTAAGGCTCGTAGACTTAAGTGGTGAATTCCAATCCTTGATGCCTCCTATAGAAAGAAGACCCTATAAAGAACCAACATGTTTCTTCCCCCCAAAATTTTCAAGTTCACATATAACAACAAGGTCATTTGCTCTCCATTTTTGTTGGATGTACTATAGTTGTAAGCACCTTGCCATTACCTAGGTTTGAACTCATACCACCCTATTGGTGTAGTAATTAAGGCCAAAGCTCGAGAGCCAAGGCTTATATTTGCCTTATTTAGAAAGGAGCAAAAAAGTTGAGATAAAACTTGAGTTTTATGGTGCATGGTGTGAACATAGTAGTAGAAAGGTGGTCAAGGGCATTAGTTTTGAATTCACTTGGTGACTTGAGACCATTTTTTTGGTATTATCAAATATCAAAAGGCAGTTGATTTCCACATGCCTGAAAACTTTTTTAAACTTCTTAAAGTATGCTTTCCAAATAAATAAATGAATTTATTGATAAGTTTGATAAGCTTTAAGAACATCTTCAAATTATAATTGTAGAATCAACCAAAAATAACTCTAGACCAAATGGACAATTGCAACAAATCTTTTTACTATTTTCTATTGTTTGTCTCTAGCTTATTTGTTTTTTGGCTTTAATTTTGTGTTATGCATCCAAAAGCTCAAGATTATTAGGTAATTTATTCATGACTATTATCATCTTGGCTATTTTTTTTTCCATTTTTCAAAAAAAAAAATTCTATCTATAATATTCCTTCATTGAATGATATATATAGTTTGGCAATTGGGAGGGGGGCTATTATTTTTAGATCAAACAAATTGGGTAGGTATGGAGTGAGTCTCTAAAAACCATACCTACCCACAAACTAAAACTCCTCATAATTTTTAGCTGAGTGATCCAACTGAAATGATTCAAAGCTTTCCACTTATGTATAATTGTAAAGAACCAATTTCAAATTTTTATTTTTTCAAAAAGTGATTTTTAAAGAAGTTTTTTGGGCTGCCCGACTAATTGAAATAAAAATTATATTTTTGGAAAGCTAATGAGTTTTTATTCATCTTCACAGAGAATTTTGTAAACCACGACAAATATTGAGAACGTAGGAAACTACCCTTTTTGTCCCCCAAGGGAACTATGGCACTTTAGGGGTTTACTTAAAGGATTGTACTGTAGATATTTTATTCATAGAATTATTTTTTCTTTTGAAAAGCAATTTTTTGTTAATGTTTGTTGTTTAAGTTTGAAGATTTATATTCTAAATTTTAATTTGCATTATAAGAATTGATGTTGTTATTCTTATCATCTAATGTATTAGTTGCCTACTACTTACATTTACAACCTTCTAGGCAAATGAATCAATTTGAAAACATTATTTAGTTGGTATTTATATTGAAATTAATGAAATTGTACATATATGATTATATGAAGTTTCCAAAATTGATTCGAAGTCAATCAATTTTTTTAATTAAATATTACTAATGTGCCACATGTCATTGCTACAATAAATTTTTTTTTTTTTTAAAATTCTAATTTTTATTTCAAAAAACTTTGAAATTCAAGAAATTTCACACTATAGGTCCAAATGCCATAAAGCAAAGCCCATAAACCTCTCCTCATAGATGGAGCCTTTCAAAGGTATCGAAGACATGATTGAGGATGTACAATCCAAAAGATCTCATTATAACAAACCAAATAAGCAAACAACTTCATTTAAGATATAGATGGACATTGGAATATTATGAATGATAAATAGATTAGATTACATCAAATTCAATTTTTATAATTATTCAATACTAGTGTGGACCACATATTAGAACTAACATTGAGAATACATTGTATATCACATGCATTGAGCTGAGCATCCAAATTGTTGATTGTAATATTCAGAAAAATAAGCTTAGAGAATCAATCAATCAATATAAATAAATAATTAATATACATATATGGTTTAACAACATTCAGGTGACTTTTAGAACATTCCCACCAAGGCTTTTTTTTGGCTTTTTAGTATCATATTGCACTAGTAAAAAATAATTTGGCTAAAAAATGGCAATGAAATGTGAAGTTTTTTGCCATAAAATTTTGAATTAAAAAAAAATCTTCGATAATATCGCCAAGAGTGTGGATGAAAACTAAAGTGTGAACACTCATCAAGAACTACCCCCACCATCTTAGTGCTATTGCAATACTGCTTCAACGGTTTTACTATCCAATTTTGAAAGTATATTGTTCTAGTACAACATCAATACTACAACAAATGTAGTTTTAGAGGGAATAGTGCATCCCATTGAAACAATATTGATCCAATACTACTTTTGTATATTAACAATATACTTTCAATATTGAACTAAAACCCATTGAAACACTATTGAAACAATATTGTCCCAATGCGTACTTTCTTAACGCATGTGATATGTGCGAATGTGATATTTTCTATCCAATATGTGGATGAATGTTGAAATTTGGAGCATCACTGTACCATTTTATATTGCTTCTTGGGCACTTCAAAAAATGAAACAAAAAGCTTTGATTCCATTGTAACATGTTATTGGTATGACACTCTTCAAATGTAGATGAAAAGCGATAGTGACCCTTCACAATATCCTCTTCACACTCGATCCTAGAATGTCAAGGAATGGCCCTTGAAATCATTCTTCATCCTTGATTTAGTTGCTTTATTCTTCATTCTTCTTGATGAATAGTCTTTTTTCTACTTATGGGCTATGTTTGGTGAGCAACGGTTTGGAACAAGGAAATTGAGGGCCCTTCAAAATCAAATGAAAAATTTGAGTGTGCCAAGTTGGGTGTGTAACATTGGCTTTGCTCTTAGTTATAGAATTAATGCTAAATTATTACAAAATGTTTAAGGAGTTTTACTCTATTTTGGGTGAATACGTGCAAATTTGGATGAATAAATGAGATATCATCCCATCCCTGGATGTCAAGAGCTGCATGTCACCAGTAAAGTTCACCGTTTCTGCCCTCGCCCGCCAGTAAGCTTAAAGTCGTCCCACGGGCAGGGGAAACGAAAAGAAAACGCAGGAGCATCTTTCACGCCAGCGCGTCCCCCTGGCAGCGTTAATCGCCGCCAGGAGCCGTGACCGTGACGCAAACCCGCGGCATGACACGGCACGGCACGACACGACCCGCCCTCCCCACCAGCAGCCGTCACGTCGGCGTCCGTCATCACGTCAGCGCCCGCCGCAACCGACGCCAGACTCCACACACTGACACCCCTGTTCCTGACTTCCTGTACCTCCGCGGCTKCTGCGCTGGTCATCATGCGTGCCTGTTGCAGTTCCAGCAGAAGGTCCCTCCCTCCCAGTCTCCCACTCTCCGCCACTGACGACGAAGATCTGTAGTCGTTCATCTCAAGGTCTGTCTGGAGTCTGTCTGGGTTGGTACACACCGCCAGGGAACGTAATCAACCACCCACTCCATTTCGCTACTACTTCTTCCCTTCCTCATCGTGCCTCTTGCACGCTAGTCGTCACTTGTAGTGTAGGCGTAGTGGTAGGGAATCGCACCCTTTTTCTTTGCTGCTGCTTGTAGGTCCCCTCTCTCACGCGTTCGCGTAGATTAGTAGGACCAGGTTTTGTAAAGTTCGAAAGAGGTTCCAAAGAGGTTCGGAAGAGGGACTCCTTTTGATTTTAAATACGGGAGACTTGGCTGCCTCGACGTCTCTGAGCGGAGATTCGCGTCTGCATTTCAGCAAGGCGCTGTGATACCAGGTGCGCGCGAAGGCGTTGATTTTGTTGTTGTTGTTGGTTTGGGTGATAGGTTTGGTTTTGATGTGGTGGTGGTGGTTTTGTCGGTGTATTGGAGGTGACTGGTTTTGGGTGTTTGGAGAGGGTGCGGGGTTTGTTGTTTTGTTGTTTAGTTGATGGAGTTCGTGGTTGYGAGCAGGTCTCAATGCTAATGGAAGCCGTCGGAGGAGGAGATGAAACGGTGTCCTCGAAGCGGAAACGCGGCGATGAGTGGCGGCGAGGTCTGCAACCGACACCACCAAGAGTGTGAGAATAATCGGTGACACTACCAGTCCCCAGAAAACATCACACCAAAACTATTGCCACCCCAAGGATCCAGAATGTCGGATTCGCCCAAGCCCGCGCTGCAGTGGCACTGGGGTGGCGGAGCCTCCTTCCGCCGCGTTGCCTCGCCCGCTCCTCGCGACGTCCGCAACGAGGCCACCGCGGCCACCRCAGCAGCAGCTACCAGGCGCGAGGAGAACGACGCGGCGGAGCTTGTGCTTTCGCAGCTGGACGAGCAATGGTTCTGCGACAATGTAGTCCGCTGGCCGTCSTCTCGTCCAGGCTCCCCACCCGGCATAATCGACAAAAATATCACGTCCCCTTTCCGACGCTTACCCCTCTCGTCAGGCCTCTCGTCCACGAGTCAAGCCGAGCTGGCGACGAAGTCGCGTCCCTGGGCAACTCTGCACCCAGCGCGCGGCCGTCACCACGAGACGCGCCGCCTCTCCGACGGTGATCACCACCTCCGCCGCTACCTCGAGCGTGACGCGATCCCGCGACGACGCCTCTTGCTGGATCCCCCCGAGGACAGTCCCCATCGCCGTGGCCCCACTGATCCCGTAACTTCGGTTTCCAGTCTCCCCCAAACGCCGACGAATTTGGACGTTCCCGATCAAACGCGCTTCTACAGCGAAGCCACCACCATGGACGACGTCTTCTCGCCTTTAGCGCTTCCTCCTTCCGGCCCCTTGGTGGGCGTCACGGAAGATGAGGAGCTCGAGAATGACTTGTTCGCCAAGATGCTGGCCAATCGTCCCGCGAAGCTGTTGACGATAAACCCCGGCCGCCTCGCGCGCGGTCCGCTCCAAGAGCACACCAACAGCGGCGAGAATACGAAACCCACGAAGCCGCAGGCGCGGCAGCGGCGTCGGTTGAAGGGGACCAAGAGCTTGACGGACTTGGAATATGAGGAGCTTCGGGGCTTGAAGGACTTGGGATTCGAGGTTTCGAAAGACGACTTGACGCCACATGTTGTCAGRATGTTTCCGGGGTTGCAACGACAAGGCATTCCGCCGTACAACTCCCCGCACAGCCAGCGGGAACAGATTGGGCACAATGTGTTGAGCCAGAGCCGGTTTCCGCCAGTGCAGCATTTGGTGCAATGGCCACGGCGTCCGGATTCGCCTTTGACGAATGCCCCATTTCAAGACCCCAGTATCGACATGAAGGGGCAGCTSAAGAGCTGGGCGAGCGAAATGGCGTCAATTGTTAGTATYGARTGCTAGCAATCACAGACAGGGCAGGGCGAAAATGGGGCCAGTTCTAATCMCATGTGAAAGCTCTCTGGAATGTGCTTCTACTATCACCATGGCGCAGGGCAGGGAGACAACGATGCCATTTCTTTTCGCATGTGAAGTGCTGGAATGTGCTACTACTATATTACTATGGCTGGCTGCAGAGAGAGGGCAGGGAAACAACGGGACCAGTATTATTTTTCTTATGGGAAGTGCTGGAATGTGCTACTACTATTTACTATGGCTGGGGCTGCAGAGAAAAGAGGGAGACACAGAGCGCGAGAGAAAAAGTACGAGAGAGTTTAAGGAAGAGTGGGGTTCTGCATGTGGCGTCGGGAGCTCCGGAAATGCGGACCATGAAGTGGAGAGCGGAACTCCCRAGGCGGGCTCTGCTTCCAGCTTTTGCATCTCACGGCTGGACCGAAGGTCTGCTGCCTGGTGTGTTGGAAGAAGTCCTGTTCTTGCTGTTGGATTCCCTCGGAATACTGTTGTGGACTTTTGTTAATATGGACCAGTTGGATTCGCAAGTAGAGAGAGAGAGAGACAGAGAGAGAGAGGGCGGGCAACAAGGTAAGGGAACATTCACTGGAGGATTTTTCTTTCTTGTTGGCTTGGTACAATAAGAGATTCATYATCTTTAGATGATCTCATTTGACGTACCGCTGGCCCTGAATTCGTAGGAAGGAAGCAATCAGTAGATTTGAAGCTCCCTTGGGTAGTGTGAAGTAGAGGTTTGAGTTTACAGGATTGGTGGAGTTTTTTCGTYTTAAAAATTAAATCCTCAAGTAGGAAGAGAGAGAGATGGAGAGAGAGAAATGCTTGGCAGCACTATMTGCTGCTCTCCAAGTGCTTGTACATCATTTTCATTTTCCTCCCCCATTTTACTTGGTCGACTCTTTGCAACCGGCAAGGGCGACGACCCGCTTGGCTCTTTCACTCCAGTTGATCAACACTACTACGTACAGTCAGGGTGGAGAATGCGGTGCTCTTGTTTCAGTAGTAGAGTATGAAGTTGTTGCACCTTTTTTGTATAATAGTAGCATGTGATTTTGCGCCAGATTGGCACAGAGGCAACTGATTTTGCGTTGGGCTCTAGGTTGTAGAGTCGGTATGGAAGCTAGTTTGGGGTGCTAATTACCAGTTGTAGTCCACAAATTTAGGTTTAACATGGAGGTTAGTTTGGGTGCTAATTACTTGGTGTAGCCTTCAATTAGGATTTAACAATTCGGTTACGCTAGGTTAGACATCCATAGACGCAAGGTGATAACCATACGTGCAAGACAAAGAGTTGGTGAAGCAGGACCAAGGAGCTGCTTGTAGAAAGTGCACATGATGAGGTGAAAGAGAGTTCGGTTTTTGCTTCAATTTCCAAAGGCGAGAACTCAAAGGTGACAGTTTTCTTTTTATCTTTTTTATCTTCCCGTTTTTACATTGATGTAGACTCCCAGGGGTATTGAATTTTTCACATTGATGTTTCTGTGGTTTAGTTTTATCAATGAGGTTCGCTTGAAGAGCAAGTAGACATTCTACAGAAGAGTTAAGTCCGGGGGGCTAAGACTAGGTTTTCAAAGTGGGCTTCATCGAGTGAATGTTTTCCGGTGTTGACCCTGGTCCAGAACTTCTCATAGTGAAGTTCTTTAAATTTTTTTCTGTATACTTGATGTTCATTTGCGTTGGTTGAAAGTTGGGCAGTAGGAGAGGTAGTAGAACCGTTTCATTAAACCCAAATTTTACCCAATTTGGTAGTCATGAATTTTTCTATGAGGTGCTTGTCCGTCATCTCTAGTTTCTAGTGAACCATCATGTGCAGATGTAGTTTTTTTTGGTACCTGATTCATTTTGCATGGTTTGCAAAGGTGCTGAGGTAGTATTACTAATTAAAGCTCTATTGTTTTTATTATGGAGAAAAGCGACTGTACCCACTTGCACTGTTGCTGGATGATTAAACTCTTACTGAGTATGACATTCTACTGGCTCTTTAGTGAAAATGACATACGGTAGGCATCCTGAAAGTGCCACAAATTGGTACAGTGCCTATAAGGCTGGTCAGATTTTCATATTGTCTTGTTGGCAAGTGAAAGAAAGGAAGTTCTAATGCACCAAAGAATGCAACATTTGGATACAATATGCAAAAGTTAGGAAGGGTCAAAGTTTGATTCTAAAAGTGTTTCTTGCACATAGGTACATAACTGAATTTGGAGATGTATAGAGTGTGAAGATGGTGCTTTTAGTTTAGTGACGCTTTTGGGTTACCTACCTTATTAGCTCTCAAGTAACACATGCCAAATGCTAGCCATTATACTAATGATGTACATTTCAGTTATGAAATGTGCACCACTAAAAAAAAATTCCCCCCCATGATGGGCTCCCTCCCACTTTGCCTCTCATAGGCAGAGTTACCTTACCTTAAATGACATGAAGTCTTTCACTTCTACTATGTACTTTGTTTTGTGTGTGACTATTTTTTACAACTCTCAAAGGACACATTAAGGTGGGTACACCCAAAAGTGCTACAAATGGATATTTTGTCTAGTTACTATTATTGTCGTTGTTCAGAATTTCATATTGTCTTGTTGGCATGTGAAGGGAGGTTTTAATGCACTAAAGAACACGGCATTTGGATATAGTATGCAAAAGTTATGGAGGGTCAAAATTTGTTTCTAAAAGTGTTTCTTCCACATGTGTACATAATTGGTTTTGGAGATGTACATAGTCTGAAAATGGGGGTTTAAGGTCAGGTGCCATTTTGGGTGCCTACCTTAGTTCTATAATGAGCAAGTGATTTTGTGGTGAATAAGCACTGACTGGTCCATTTGGATAGAGTTATGGGACAAATTTTACACCCCAGTGTACTTCAACAGTACTCCAACAGTGGTTCAACAGGGCGGGACATTATGTCTGAAAACAGCTTTCTTTGAGATTTCCAGCTCTCACTAAAAAACACCTAGTTTGTATTAGCACATTCCACATGTATCTTGAGAGTTTGTCATGTGTAACTCATCTGGTTGAACATCCAAACGTCGCGTTCTAAATATATTTTTGAGTGAGTGTAGTATTGGGCAGTGCCGAAGGAGGAGGGCATTTCGCGATATAAAGGGCCAATGAGGAGGGTGGAGCCCGACGAGTAGGCGCTTTATATCGTAAAATGCCCGACGACAAGGGACATTGCCCTACATAAATCACAAGCAGAAAAATCGTAGTCGGATGAAACATGCGGGATGAAATAACAAAGTTGGATGAAAAATTTGTAATGCTCAATGACGCGGGTTTGCCCGTGTAATCGAGCATTACGGTTGATTGCGGAGCAGAATCCTCCTAGGAAATGAACGGGCGATTTCCTGGGAGTGGTTTACAAAGCCCATTTATCTCCATGAGGTAATGAGGTCATTAGAAAGACAAGAGTATAATGTAGAATATACCCCTTTGGCAAAAATAAAAATTTCCCACTATAGTATACCTCGCCAACTTCTTGTGGACCTTGTGGACTTTGGTGTGTGGTCGCAAATGTACACACTTTTATCAAACACTAATTCAATAAGAGATTTTTCCTATGGTCCATTGTTCATTTGAAATTGTGCATTCCTTATTCTTACATACAAACATTCCATATCATTCATTACTGTATAACATTGTTGACCAATGAGGCAGGGTCCCTTTTGCATCCTTGAAAAGGGGTCTCTTTGAAAAGGGGTCTCAAATTAAGGAGTTTGGCCTCATGTTGTTGTTGAGATTTTTTGATTTTTTTTCCCACATAAAGACAAGTGTGAGAAATAGCAAGTGCAATTGAAATTATATTTTGTTGACAAAGTATTAATTTGCTATGAATTTTTGAAGTGTTCAATGCATCATGGCCTAAAAGAGTCTATAGACTACCCCATAAACAACAGAATATAAATCCATAATGCTCATCTGACTACCTAAAGTAGTCATAATATTTTCTAACAAGGAAGGCCTAAAAAGTCAATTCTTACAATGAATTTCACATTGAAAAGTTGGAAGTTCCTAATGGAGTCACAAATCACTCCATTACTGTCATATAAGACATTGATTGTGGCCCAAATCTCATATTCTGAACCCCCCACAATGGGGTCATTTTCTAGGTATCCACTATGGGTCATCTAACCGCAATGGGTTGTTCTACCTTATGGGCTTCCCCAATTGTTTCTTCTGATGGTAATTTGAAGCCTTTGCAAGTGAGGTCACACTTTAGTTGTGAAGGACAACACAACTAACTTATTGCATTCTTCGCCAAGAAAGCCCTTCTTGTGCCACATAGTGAGGATTTCAAAAGTCACAAATGGCACATCAAGACGGGGAAGCAACACTCTAAACCTTTTGTACCATTGATCTTCCTTTGACAAAGAAGATCAACGGTACAGGACGTTTACAGTGTTGCTTCCCCGTGTTGCTGTGGAGCTGCTCTTGTAAGTCCTTGTTGGGAAAAGAGGGTCCAAGCTTCATGGGTCCAAGCTTCCTGGGTCCAAGCCTCCAGGGTCCAGGGCCCAGACGTCTAGCTGCACCAAAACAGCCTTGATGGGGTGAGACACTGCTTTCGCTTCATATGGGACAACTCTGGTCAGAGGACTGAATGAATGGAGGTACGAGCTGGCATGGGGCCAGGGCGAACTGACCCCCTTACTGTATTGCCCCTTTTCCATCCCTGGTGGAGAAAACACTGAAATTTTTAATCTGCCACGTATGATATAATTTGAAAATTCTGAATTCATATTTTCAATCAGAGGCTCCAAATTAGCTCCAAATTAGCTGTGGGAGATGAAGATATGAAAAATTGATGCGGCATAAAATAGGGGTAATTTTTACATTTACCATCTGACAAGGGCAATAAGGGGGTCAATTCTCCCTGATCCTAGCATGGTGACTCAATTTCCTATCTTTTGTAAGAGGATTAAGGTTGGAGGTCCTATAATGGAGCATCTAAGAGCTGGGACTAAATTTTGGGGAGGTAAATCATCTTGAAATATTTTTCAGTAAATCTTCCTTAAAAGACAAGTGGAATTGACATCTCACCCACGTCGTCACCCACGTTGTTTCATATTTAATTGAGCTTTGTAGAATTAGTTATACAATTTTGAAGTTGGAGTGGCATAGAGCTCTAAAATGGAGCACCTCCTACAATGTACATTGTTGAACGCTATAGAAAAGCAACATGTACAAATTGTATACATTTAAGAAGGCGCTCCATTGTAGAGCTGTGACTTTTAGAACCTCCTACCTTAACACTCCACGACTCGCAGTTTTAGGATTGGAGGTCCATAGAGAGCTCATTTAAGAGTTGAAATTAAATTTGGAGAGGTAAAACATCTTGAAATATATTTTGGTAAAATTTTCTTTCAAATGAAATTGGCATCCAACCCAAGTTGATTCATGTTTGTTTTTAGGTTTGTGGAAGGGTTTTGAGGAGTTTGGGCATGTACCTATGATCTCAATTTTTGATAAAATTTATTGAAACTTTCTCATTAGATGGAAAAACTTATTATCTTTGTGGGAACATGATTTTTATTTCAATTGGTACTTGAGAGAGAAAGTTGTGCCATCTTAAACGTAATTTTCATGTTGTCGGACAAAAAAAAAAAATCCATGAAAACTTGAAAATAAATTAAATTTTTTTTTCTTTCTTATGAATCTTATTTTTCTCTACATCTCAAGCTTTGATTCATTCCAATTGGATTAGTAATGTGAAAGTTATGAAAAATCTTGTTTTTTGGGCAATTTGAGCATCTTCATGAAAAAATAACTTATAGGATTCAATTTTGAATGCGATTTTCACAATTTTTCAAAAACATTGTTTGACATGGTTAAATTGTTTTGCTAGAACAATTTCACCTTTGGGATTACTGAGTTTCATTGCCTTCTTAGAGCTATTCACAATTTAGTTATTTTTTCAATTTTCAACCTACTTGGGAATTTTTTAAAGAATGAAAACCAAGTTTTTATTCTTCAAAATTTTTTGCCTAGACTTTCAACACAATTCTTCAACACAATTTTTTTTAATTCACTGTCCATAGTGCAAATTTTTTCCACAAATGGCGGTAAACGGTAAAACGGCATCTGAAATTGCCGACCAGTGCTTAAGAAAACTTTATTTTCCAACTTGGAATGCTAATATCTTTCAAATTGTAAGTTCAAACTTCTTAAAATTTTTACCACATGATTTTAGACAAGTATAGTAGAAGATCATACCATTATATTCTTAAATTTTCTTTTTCTTTTTCTTGGATGAACGCAACAAAAATGACAGTTTTGAGTGTTTTTTGAGAGAAAAATGGCCTTGGTCTTTGAGGGGTTAAAAAAATGCCAAGATGGTGATCACTTTAAAAAATTTGGTGAAGCATTTTATTTCTTCATTTTGGACCAAAAAACGCTTTTCAATCAAATTCATACAATTTTTCATCCAAATTTTCCATTTAAATGCCCAATTGCCTCAAAAAAAATGGGTAGCATCAAGCCTATAGGAAAAATAAAGAAGGTAACTGATGTGTTAGAAAATGACAAACCATAATCATGGTCCTACAAACCATTGCCACAATGTTTCCAAAACACCATTTCATCCATTATGCAAAGCCAATATACTCAAAAATTGCATATAAGAATTACACACTCAAAATTACATACAGTAGAACCTCTCTTACCAGACCCTCTCTTAACCAATAAACTTTTGTAAGCCAATGTTGTCAAACTGGTCCCGAACTCGGCCACATTACAAAGGTTGCAACTAAATCTGACCCTTTATAAGCCACTATGTCAAATCGGTCCAGGACTTATGGAGTAAGGGAGGTTCCACAATATTCAATATTGACCTCTTTCAATTTAAGCATAAGTTAGGAGCCATGAAACTCATAACCTTCTTGAAAGAAAAGCCACACAACCATTTGTCCAAAAACCAAAAACCAAAAAAACTCCTCTCGTTCTGTGTACTCTTTCCTTTTCAATGAAATTTGTCCATGTGTTTAAAAAAACAAAAAAAAACAAAAAAAAAACTGTCTCCAGGTGTTGTTATAAGGTAAGAGGCTCTGAAATGGAATGGGCATTTAGAACCGCCATGTAGACTCTCCTGAAATGGACATGACATGGTCTTTAAATGGACCTTCTAAGTCACAATTTGGGTATTTTGAAATGTTCACGAGTGTGACCAGTCTGACATACTCCCGCACGAGAAGCTAACGGCTCATTGCTTTGAATGTTAGCTCTGATTTGCTCGAATGAAGCTGACTTTTACAATCTAGTAGCGTATGAGGGATTCCAGATCTTATCAGATGATGGTCAACAAGGACTATTAGGAGGAATGCTATACATCTCTTCAATGCTTAAATGAGAGGTTCCAAATTGAACGAAATTGGAAGCTCTCAGTAAATATAAAATGGCAAACTTTCACGTGATTGCCAATTCTGTGAACTTTACAAAATAAGTTCTGAGGGATTCCTTGTCATGCCAATTCAAAAGGGTGCTCAACAAGGATTCTTTAGAATGCTCTGTTTGTTATATCGATTTTGTTAAATTGGTAAAGTTTCACAACTTGACACTTTCGAGGCAAACCTCTTGGTAAGTAGATCTGTACCAGTCCTACTTTTTGGCGCTTCGTGCATTTGAATGTAAGAATTTTGGCACTCTGAATTGCGCCAGTAAAACGAAATTGACATCTTTCCCATGATGAGGAAAGCTTTAGAAAGATCATTAAGGACGCTTGAGAGGATAATTAACAACAGCATTAAGGATGCTGCAAGTAAAAGCAAAATGCCGAGCAACGGGAGCAGTGAGTTCACCTTGTTGGGACTGGGTAATGGGGCCACATGCGMGCAAGAGCCTCCACTACTTGGCCGCGGTGCCGAGACCACTTGCAACATAGATATCTCCCCTTTGCCGTTGAAGACACAAATGCTAAAACATGGGCTTCAGCAGCGTCCTCCACATCAACGTAGGCCTGGCAGAGATTTGCATATGTTTTTGTCGAACCTGGAGATGAACTTAGAAAAGAATGAAGTCATTCATTCATGAAAATCACACAATCCTGCAGTTTGTTGATATGTAGCTTTTGGAGGGTTTAATTAAACCCTAAACCCTAAAACACTCAATCCATGAAGTGGTGGACCAAGACCTAAACCCTAAACACGCATGGAAGACACTTCAGAGTGTGGTTAACAAGCCTTTCATAAAACTCCAGGTCGAAGGTGAACAGTTAATGGACCTCATCCTGTCTTCGATATCGATCCTTGTTACCAATAACAACTCATCTATTAATTTATGTACTTTGCACTACAAGAGAAAGGGGTGTTTTAAGTATAGTCCTAGTAGTATAGTCTTTTAAGTAATGACCTTTAAGTAAGGTTTTTAGTAAAATTTTACTGAAAAGACTGAAAAAATTCGGTGGACTTAAAAACAAGTTCTGTAAGCATGATTGACTCGAATAAAAGATCTTTAAACATCATGAATCTATACCAGGCTTTCGACTTTTGTGCAGATGAATGTCACAATCCTTGGCTTACGGAAATTGACCTCCAATTTTGACGAAATTGACCATAAATGAGGAGGTTAGCTTCACATTACCATTGAGGTATTTGAGAATATGGAWTGAACTTTGGTTAATGCGAGGCTGCAACATGGTTCCCAGTGTGACACCCGGGCATATGGTCACCAAATTTACGTTATGTGAGTTTGCGTAGTCCCAGGCAGCTCTCTCCGCCATAAGTTTGGCCAAGCAATACCACTCCTGCAATTCAGTTGTGGCACTCACTGACTTCGTCAAACCCCAGCTCCTTTTTAACATTGCATTATAGAATATAAGATATTTCATACTTGCCATAGTTTTTATCCCTCCTATTTACAAATCCCTGTTTATCATATTGCTAGTAGGCTTATGAAAGTGTATCACGCATTTCACAACCTGTCAAATTTGTATCAAGTGAACCAATATATACATATAAACATTTTGATGCATTGTTTTCAAAATCCCCTCTTTCCCAACCTTGCACAATTTAATATGGAACATTAAGTTACCGCTTTTAACGTCGATTTCGTCAGTTGATAAAGTTTCCAGACTTCGGCACTTTCACGTTTCAATGGTGCGAGGCCTGAAACGCAAATCTATACCGGACCTCGGGGTTTTGAAGTTTTTAATCTTTGAGCAGAGGATTGTCATATTCTTTGACGCTTGGAAAACCGCCAATTTTAACGAAATTGACTATTTTTTACAGTACATCCACCTTAAGAAATCACAAGTTTCTCTGATTCAACTTTTTTCTTTGGTAGTTTGAAAGGAAACTCTCAGTCTAGAGGAAATGTGATGATCAATTAGAGCTTGATTGGTGGTGGTTACCTTGGTATCCTTGAGGTAGTTTTCATCTGACCAGCAATTCTCATCAAATTTTTGCGCCGGTGMAGCGTTGGGATTCATGTACACAGTTCCAATTGACGAAGTCATGACCACTCGCTTCACGTGAGCTTTGGCGCACGCCCGTAACACATTCATTGTGCCTTCCACTGCCGGTCTCAGCATCTGGGCCTGGGTGATCAGTCTATCAATCTCCTTAAACTGCTTACAATGTGAACCGGCAAATAATGTTCTTGAGTCTCCCGGCACTCGATCAATTAAAGGAAATAATTCCAAGTCATTCTACACAATAAAAAATGTGAAGAAAATCTGATCCTCTTCTGACTAGTCTATCAGAATGTTAAATTGCTAAATTGACAGTATTCCATTAATTTGGTACCTTCCAGAACGCACATTCTGAAACATTGATAAGTATCAGTCCTAGATTTTAGACCTTTATATGTCGCAATTTGTGGTGCCGGAATCATGCCAATTTAACGAAATTGACAACCCAATTAGGCAATCAATTGATTGTGCACATTGATCACCGAACTTGACAATAGYAATGGTCGTGTCATGACTTCTCTCCGAGTGCCAAACTTGTGATGCTTTGCAAATCAAAGCTCTGAAAACTAGGACTGGTATAAATCTGAGGTTTTACTGAGTTGGGCGACCTAAAACTGCGCCAATTTCAATGAAATTTGCCCTTTTTGGCAATGTCTGAGGTCAAATCTAAGTATCATAAATGAATACAATGTCAAACCAGCAGCGATTGGCACTTAAAAAGGCATACATTTGACATAATTTGAGATACATTACTTTGAGATGAGGGGTTGGAATGCTCACTTCAGGGTCTGAAATTGTAGGAAGGACAGGACAMGCTGTGTGAAACACGCCGTCACAACCTTCGACAACACCCACCAGGCTCGGCAGGTGCAGAATGTTGGCCCTCAGGAGCTCCAACCTCTCACTCGCACCTTCCAGACTTCTCAGATGCGCTGTATTCTCATCATCTGAGAAGAATCAAACTTAAGCAATTAGAAACATTTACATTCACCCAGAGGATAGGAAAAAAAAAAAAAAAAAAAAAAATCAAATCATAAGTCTGAATATGCCTAGATTTTCAGGTCCCAGTATTCAGTAATGCCTACCCTTAAAGACATGAAGTTTGGTCTTCGACTTCCCTATTTTGAATGATTGTATGAGGAATTTGTAACGACAGTGGTAAAAATTTGGTCGCAACAAAAATCCGACTTTCGTACAAGAAATCGCACTGCATGCTACACATTCTGAATGCTACAAAGTGACGCAAACAATACCCTCTATCCCGATTTCGTTCACTTGACAATAATTCACTACATTGGCACTTCTCATGAACTTGCACCCTGAAACCTGAGTGAGTCTATTCCAATCCTTTTTACAGTTTTGAGCAATTGAATGTCACAATGTTGGAACGAGCTGAATAAATCCAAAATAACGAATCAGATGTTTCTTGTGTACACCAGTATCAAAATTTTAGAACCCTGGCTTGACGATGCTTCAAAACTTTGTGATCTAGAATGGGCATGGGTTTGACCCGTTTGAAATTATGTCATCTGAACATAGCACAAGTGGACCAGTCCTTTAATTAAGGGAGGAAATCAAATGCTTTAGGGAGCTAGGCGGAAGATGGGGGTGGAATTGAAATCCTAGCTTAGCAGTGTACAATGCTGTGGATGAAATGCAACATACTTGTATTTTAATTTGCATAATTATCTAGACAGAACCAACTACTGTAGATGTCAAACTGGGTCATGGAATTAATGCCGCCACTTTTAACGAAATAGTTGACAGACATYACCTAGATGACGAAGAGTTCCTCGCACATGAAACCCGCGCTCAAGAAGCAACTTAACGATCCAGGAAGCAATGAATCCTCCTGCACCAATGACGGCCACACAACAGGGCTTCTTCGAATTCAAAGCTTCCGAAAACACTGTGTGCAGACACTCCGGTACCCCCGACAGCAGATTCTCACAGCCCTCTCGAAGATTTTCACGAGCAGATCCAGTGGAAACTCTAGCTCCGGCCATGTCTGACTGGTGGGAAGTCTGCRCAATCGTTCTGGAATTGCAATGCTGCACTTCCTCCCATTGTGTGTTCACTTCTGCAGCAACGTGGKGAGTCAAACGASCTCGACTGGATTCGGAAACCAGCTGGTCTTGCAAYTGGTCCACCACTTCATGGATTTGTTCCTCGTTAATACACATGACTTCATCTCCACATTGCTCTTTCACTTCTGGAGCAGCTTCACGCCGATGGAATGCTACGACATCGGAGGAGTCATGATCTGGAGCACTGAAACTTTCGTGTTTGGGGCTCCCAGTTGTCGACATGACCGACTCACTCACTCACTCACTCACTGGCTGGCTCCAAAGGGAAGAGACGATCGAAATTAATTGAACAGACAGCTCGCTAGCAACGTACTCGGACAGACGGCGCGAGCGCAGGATGAAGAAAACAACAACCGCAGCTGCTGCTGTGGATCGATCGAAGGCTGCATGAGGAAACGTACTGTCTAGCTCTTGACTCTGGTATCGGTCAGTCAGAAAGTGTGGAACCTGATCGAGGGGATGTGCAAAGAACAATGCATGTGAGCTCGATCGGATCGAAAGCCTAAACCCTAATTTATGTGCATGTTTGCAAATCTTGAAGCTAGGCTTGAATGTGCACAAGCTCACGTGAGGGTAGCGTTCATGACTTTACCGGCAATTGGTGTAAGCTAGACTTGCAAAGAGTTCACTATATATGTGGCTGCTCAACTGATTCAATCAATTTGAAGCTTTTTGCTGAAGAATTATTGGAAACTCGATCCTGAGGAGGCCACTGACGTCCATCCTGGTTCCTGTGACGTCCAGCAACGGCTCTAGAGTTCACAATCATCTGTTGATATATATAATTTTTCTGCATGCAAATGAAACCCTAACAAGTGTCACAATCTGTTGAATGATATGATTTTAGTCACAAAAGAATGCATGGTTGCATCCAGGTGACCGAAGTCCGGTTTCTTGCCTGCTTGCCCTGCAGGCGCAGATGGAAGGTGAGATTTGATGTCCTGCCAGTGGTTGCCGGTGACATGGGCTGCATCAGAAAGTCATTCAAGTGTGTAGGCCGAATCAAAAGGTGGGTGATTAAGTTAGAGATCACAAATCTGATGGGTGCAAGCTACACCTGCCACAAAATTTTCAAAGGACGCTGGCTGCCTTGGTGATAGGTACTCACTCAAATATGATTCAATTTTGGACCAATCAATAGGTCAGTATTTTCTGGTTTWATTCATGAACAAAAAAATTCATCCTTYGGACACACTATGTTCTCAACGTCTATGTAGGGTTACCCCTTGAACGCCAAGCGGGTCACCTTGGAAATCATGAATTCTAATATTGTGAGAATCATTGATTTTAAAAATTTCAAAAGTAAGCATTGGAAGTCAAAGTACTCTCGCATGTGATGTAGATGATTTTGACTCTAACCTAGGTTTTAACTTTAAATGACACAATAATCATTTTTAGTTTTTGCACATTATACTTATATTTATGCACAAATATTTACCTCAATTTCATCAAATTAGTCATATGGTGTCAATTTCATTAAAATGATGGTATTCCAAATGCCATTTTTGATACTACACAATCTTATTTATATGTCAAACATCTAGGACGATTGTGGATTTCAGACATCTAGGACACATATAAATTTTAGAAATGTAAAATTAGTTTAGATTTCAGAAATCCAAACCATTTAAGACATATTTAGATTTAAGAAATCTAAAAGAGTCTAGATTTTCAACATCTAAAACAAGTATAGACTTTTGACCATGCAATCTAAACCTAAAAAAGTGCCAAAGTTGCAAAATCTCCACCGTTTTAATGGAATTCTACATTCATAAAGAATGGTAATCTTATAAAGATCCAACTATTTATTTGGATGAATGAGAAAGTATTGGGACAAAAATTTGGTCTTAAGTACTTTGTTCATCATTTAGAATATGGAAGTTGAAGCAATCTTAGGGTTAATCACTTCTTACATCATAAAATATAATTTTTGGATAACATTTTAATGATAAAAGAACCCAATTAAATTCAAATTGGAATGGGCAAGCACAATCCCTTTCTTTTGTCTACAATAGAAATGTGTATGTTTTTCATCTAATCACCTCTAATATATACCAAAAATCTTTTTCTAATAAGGTTGGCAAATTTTTAGAATATTCTTTAATTAGCCATTTCATTGCTTGCAAACAAAATTTTGAAAATTCAATGAATTTAACTTTGTGCAATGACCAAATCAATCACACTAAACAATTCTACCATAATCCATTAATAACCAAGATTTGTCCTAATTTTCAAAATTGTAGAGATGTATCATAAAGTGCAACTGAAATTAATAATTTAACGATGAGTTGAAACAAAAGTTTTGAAATAAAGGCCATATTTGTTAAATTGAGACTTTTCGCAAATTTTGAGATAGAATGCTAGTTATTGAAAAATTCATTTAAAAAAGAGTAATTGAAACTAAAAATAAATAATGCTCAAATAGTGATCCTATAATTAAATTCTAAAATTTGGTGTTGTTTTCTATTTATGAAAAAATAGTAGTGAAGAGTTAAAGCGGTTTATCTTCGAGTCGAAGATAAAAATGAGACTGCAAAAAGTCTCAATATAACGAATATGGACTTAATATGGTTTTTAGTTTAGATCAATTGTTACRATAAGTCACTAACTAATATATTTCAATAAAATTGGTAATGAAAATGGAAAATTCATTTAAATTTGACTTCAAATTTAATATTTGTAATTTTCAAAAGATTAATTTTTCTTTGAATTCAAAAATGTTAACTTTGAAGTGATTCAAAAGATTTTTTATTTACTTATTCTTGAATTTATTTTGGAAGGTTTATTTTTTTAGCTTGGAAAGTTAATTTTCAAGGTCAAACATATAAAAAAATCCTTGAACTAAAGTAAAATAAGCAAAGAAAGATGTGATAAAACAATATCCAAATGGAAGAGAATTAACTAACAAGAATCTAAAAATATTTGGATGGACCAAAAAAAATTGGGTGCTAAGAGCATGTTTGCATTCATCCATTGATTGAATATGAATGTTGGTTCTCTTAGATGATAAAAATAAASAACCATACAAAGTTGATATAATCTATAAATCCAACTTTTATTATGCAATATAATTTTATGGACACTATAATTATTYTATATTATATTAGATAGACTAATTTTACTAGTTTGTGGTTATAGTTTAAAATTTGAACACATTCATATGGAAAAARAACTCAAAGAGGTTTGACTTACTTACAATCAATGAGCAAAAAAGCTTGTAGTTGTTGAGGGATTAAATTATATAAAATTTTGCAAGATTATTTTTTCTYGTACAAATAAATGCRAAAAATAAAATCCCAAAGATTTTTGTATATATGTTTTTAAATATTATATGGTGAACTTGTCCATTGAATATTGACGTATTGTAAAACCAACAAAAATCACATCTACAATGGTCATAAGATTTCCTAAGACAATCACAACAYGAAGGCCCTAAAATGCCTAGCAAGGCCCTTTTCACAAGGACTTTACACTTATAAGGTGGAAATCCTATTGTAGGCACTAACTAAAGTCATGATCTTTTGTCACTTAGGGTAGACTTCCATGTACCTTGAATAAGTCAAACCTTGCCTAAAAGACAAAAAAAAAATTCAAAAGTGTACAATGATTGCAAGAAGAGATTCTACATAGAAGTGTACAATGATTGCAAGAAGAGATCCTAAATCGTTGGCCTACAAAATTTTCAAGAAAAGCTCATGAAAAGCAAGGGATGCAACTTTCCAATTTTTTTGAAAATAATATTTTCATTTGATGCTTCTAGTTTGATAATAAGACAAAGCTACTCCTAATTATATGCAATTTCTTCCTACTCACATAGAGATAAAACCATCATGGGAATTGGTGAGGGCAATTCCTACTCTCCAGAGCCTGATAATTCATTTTCAATTTAAAAAAAGCACCAAAAAAATCCCTCTTAGTAAAAATGAGATATAAATCATGCGCACTCCTAGATTCTGAAGGTCAAAATGAATGCACGGATCATTCACACCAGATTGGCCGGGTGCAAGCAACGAAATGCCGTGAGTTAACCTTGGATGAATTTGGATGAATTTTTGGGTGAATTTTTGGATGAACTTTTGAATGAAATTCACAGTTCTGGATGAACTTTTGACGGGCGGCCGGCCTGCAGTGGTGTGTCCGGCACTCCGGCCGGGCTCTTTTCGGAACCTCTGCGGGTCCCAAACCTGTCAAATGTTTTTGGTTGGGATGGCTTGTCGCCTTGTCCGGACAAATGTAGGCGTGAATTTGCGAGGATAACGTTTTCAGATTCGTGGGTAGACAAAGACCTTGTTGCAAATTGATTCTCCACCTTCTGCACATTCCGCATCACTGTTTCCATTTCGCACAAGTTGCAAAACTCCGAGGGTACCGCATTGAAAAGATTACAATTTGAACATCTTAATTTCCTGGCGCTTTTGGGGGTTGAGGATTGCGCAGTAACAATGCGTTTCCGKCGATGGAGATGACCGCACTTCGCCTTGCGGGGCCATCCACTAGTTGTGCATTCAACACAACCTCCGCATTTCAATTTAGTTTTTCTTCATCACATCTTCTACATAATGCACTTGGAACAATTATCCCCAATTTCTTGCATAAGCGTCAAATTAGGGTTCGTGTTAGGGGGAATCCCAAATTCGCTAGGCTAGGAGTGGCTCACGCTGTGCAGAGATTAGCCGAGAATTTCGTGCAAGAGGATGCGATTAACAGTGAGGAGTTGCGACAAGTCGTGCGGAGGGCGCAGTACAGTGGCCATGTGAGAAGTCCAAGGAAGGAAGCGCCGAATGACATTTTGCATAACCTGKCGAAGACCGTGGCGCTTCGCGTGGCTTCGGAGAATTTGGTATCCGATGTGGAGGTCATGAGAGTTGTTGATGAGACGGGGTTGCGAGTGGAGGTGCGGTCGATGAACATGGTGGTTTGGCAACTGGGACATATGCAGAATTGGCATGCGGCCACGAAGGTCTTTCGCGCGTTTCGAAGTGTGGGAGTGGAGCCGAATGCGCATGTCTGCACATCCCTCATTGCAGCTCTAGGGTGGGATTCATGCCGAATTGCTCTTTTTTTTAATGGTTTAGGGTTTAGGGTTTTATGGTACGCGGAAGAGTGTGATTAGCTCCGAGAGGATCAAGTTGAGCTTCATATTTTCTTGAACAGTTTTGAGTAGGTCAAATGGAGAGTTTCTGTTGTCCAATTTTAATAATCCTCMGACCAACACATGCGATSTTCTTTACTGATTCTGGTGATGTAAAATTTGACTCTATCTTAATTACATTTTTCATAATATGATGCAACGAATTAGGCGTTTCTAAACCATGAATTCTTGGTTCTTTAGGGGCAAGTCTTGCTGCCTGCCTGACCAGGCGATCTTGACTGCCTGACCTTCGTACTCTCCCTACATATGCAGATGTGGCCGTGAGTTGACACAAGCTCTGAAGCTGTTCCGGTGGATGGAAAGGAAAGGGATTGAGCGACCTATTTTTACCTTCAATGCAATTCTGGTCGCATCTGGCAGGGTATGAACTTGCTTTTAATGCAAACGCCATCGTAAATAGTTGAGGAGAGTAATCGGTGGTCTGTGAATTTCTAAACAGGAGTAGCCGAGCTTTCCCGCAATGTATCTGGACTGCTTCAGTGTGGAGATTTTTGTCGAGGGCACTGACCTTGCACGTGGAGTGGACGCTAGGTTGATATCAGATGTACCACAGGGCTTTATAAATAACCCGTAAAGAATCAACTTGGGGATATATTCATGTGTGTCAATCACAACTCAGAATAAGACTTTTTTCCAGTGTGCCGCAGCCGACACTGCTGTCGAGCTTTTCGAGGAGATGGAGAAGCTGNTTCTTTACTGATTCTGGTGATGTAAAATTTGACTCTATCTTAATTACATTTTTCATAATATGATGCAACGAATTAGGCGTTTCTAAACCATGAATTCTTGGTTCTTTAGGGGCAAGTCTTGCTGCCTGCCTGACCAGGCGATCTTGACTGCCTGACCTTCGTACTCTCCCTACATATGCAGATGTGGCCGTGAGTTGACACAAGCTCTGAAGCTGTTCCGGTGGATGGAAAGGAAAGGGATTGAGCGACCTATTTTTACCTTCAATGCAATTCTGGTCGCATCTGGCAGGGTATGAACTTGCTTTTAATGCAAACGCCATCGTAAATAGTTGAGGAGAGTAATCGGTGGTCTGTGAATTTCTAAACAGGAGTAGCCGAGCTTTCCCGCAATGTATCTGGACTGCTTCAGTGTGGAGATTTTTGTCGAGGGCACTGACCTTGCACGTGGAGTGGACGCTAGGTTGATATCAGATGTACCACAGGGCTTTATAAATAACCCGTAAAGAATCAACTTGGGGATATATTCATGTGTGTCAATCACAACTCAGAATAAGACTTTTTTCCAGTGTGCCGCAGCCGACACTGCTGTCGAGCTTTTCGAGGAGATGGAGAAGCTGGGCATAGCGCCTGATAGGATAACCTTCACCGCCTTAGTTTCAGCAACCACTGCTGCAGGGCAATGGGAGGTTGCTCAAGGATTTACTGATAAGATGCAAGTAAGTCTTGTTTTGGCTTTCTAAGTAATCATTTATGATGCCACATTCTGCACGTTGAATGTGGAAGCTCTTGTTCGTTGAAGCAAGTTAACTATTATCGTGTACTCAGGAAAATTAGATGTGCGCAGGCAAGAGGGTTCTCTATTGGAGTAAATGAGTACATCGAGATGCAGTGGGCATGTGCACGAGCGCGGAAGCCTCGAGAAGCCTACGGTCTTTTCCAAGTGATGCTTGAACAGGRCTGTGAACTCAGACTGGAAAGCTACAATGCCCTTTTATGCGCTTATGAGAAAACAGCTCAATGGGAAGATGCCTTGAGGACATTTGTCTGGATCCAAGATAGGGGCCTCACTCCTGATGTTGTGTCGTGGAGTAGTCTGATCAGTGCGTGTGCCAATGCTGGACAAGCTGAAATAGCTTTGGAAGTTTTGGAGAAGATGAAAGCCAGTAATTGTTCCCCCAATGTCGTGTCCTGGTGTGGGCTCCTGAAAGCTTACCAGAAGAGAGGCGATTGGGAGAAGGCGGAAGCGACGTTCCATGCAATGCTGGATTCAGGGTGCCCGCCAAACAAGGTCTATTTTTGGGGCCATCACTTATTCTTTTTCTCTATGCAGTACTACTTTGGCACCTGTTGCTTTTATTTTCTTCAATTTGCCACTTGTATTTTCCACTTTCATGTGTATTTAGTAGTGAGCGGTTGTTTTCTTGGTTCATAGACTTAAACCAAATTCATCAGAAGTTCACTAAGCCATGTGCCCTTTTAAATGCTTCATTATACCATTCCAGCCATACAACCTTCAGTATTACGTCCATTGTACTTCCAACATGGTCACCAAGCTACTCAGGTAGATAATTGTCCACCCCTTTCCTAGTGTCTTTCGTGGCCAAAACCGCTTGATAAGAATTTACGGGTTTTGCGCACATTTTAAAAATCGCTTGCAATTTTAGCGAATTTTATCAGACTTCTTTCTCCTGTCCTCTAAATAATTCACCAACTTCTTTGATACTTGGTGAGGATAGTGATAACGAAGTGGAAGAGCAGAAAATGTTTTGTGTTYCGTACGGYTKGTAATAGGTGGTTCTTGTGTTAAGCAGGTCGCTTGGTGCTCTCTGCTTAGTGCTTACGAGAAGGGTCGGCAGTGGAAGAAGGTCGTCTACACAGTTGAAAAACTGGAAGAGCTAGGCATGCAGCTTGATGTAGTGGCATGGAGCACCACCATAAGTGCTTTAGCAAAAGCCGGGCAGTGGAAGCTTGCGGAGGAAAAATTTCGGCAGATGCARCAGAGTGGGTGCCAACCGAACATTGTCACRTACTCCTCACTCATCAAGGCKTACGGSGATGTTTCATTATGGGAGAAAGCAGAATCTGTGTTCAAATCGATGTGTCAAAGAGGCATTAGGTGCCCTTCTTCACCACCCTTTCTTTCCAAAGAGAATCTTTGAGGGTACAGCTCATTTTTGGACATCATGTTTAGATACTTTCAAAATTGCTCTGGAGATCACACATTTAACTATCCATAGTAAATTCGGGAAAATTGCTATGGCTTAGGATGTAGTTGATCGTCGGGACAATGTGATCATTTCCTCTAATCTGTATCTCTGTACATCAGGCCAAACGCTCAGGCTTGTTGTGCACTTCTTCGTGCTTATGCCAAGGGGCGAGAACTGGAGAAAGTATTGCTCTTTTTCGAAACTATGGAACCGCTATATGGAATCAAGCCTGACAAGTATGCTTATACTGCAATTTTCTGGGCGTGCTGGACCTGTGGAGAGTGTCAACGGGCTGTCGGTTACATTAAGAGAATGGAAGTGGCTGGATGCAAACCGGACAGTGTGATATACACGACATTAATCAACATGTACGAGGCAAATGGTGAGATTGACAAAGCCATGGAGGTGCTCGAGCGGATGGGGTAAGCAATGAGTGGATACACTTGCCTTTCATATGAAGGCTTCCATGTAGCAACTATATTGGGTGGGATCTTTCTATACTGATTTCATATTGAAAACTATGTACTTGAGCATTTAATGTTATCGGTGATGGTCAAACCAGCGTTTGCTAGATCTAGAGTAGATTTATGATTCGTGCAGCGTTATGAACTTCGTTGTGGAACCAACCATTGTTGGTAATTGAATGCAAACAGCTGTTCACTTGCGAGCTGTTAATGTCATAAAACCGCATTGCAGCACACCTCTGCGGAGTTACTCTAAAAATTTTGTAATTGATTAGTCGTAGCAAACAAATTTACTTTCTCAAATTGCAAAAGGTGTTGGGATTGAGTGAAACGGTTTGACTCTGAACAGACTCGAACATATTTAGATGCCTTCAGAGCCCAATTCAAGTTGTAAGGTAGAGAATACTAAGACGGTTAGAGATCTGTTACCAGCAACTCATATTGTGGTCCCCAAAAATGTGCCTGTAAATTTCAGATGAATAATTGGTATCAATGTTTGAGGCAATGTTGGGGATTAAACCTGTCAGTGCAGTGTCCATTTTTGGACATCAAAGTATGACACTTTTGTTCTCTGCAACGTTTCAAGGTTAATAATAGGAACCATGGTCAAATGGTTGTCGGGACAATTTTAGGTGTAATTACCCTTCTCAAAGTCTTGCATGAGAAATTTGTATTTTACAGTTATACGACTGAAATACTTTCGTGCAAATTACGGAGTACTTGTTAAGCTCAAGCTCGAATTTTTGTGACAATTATTTTGATAGAATACTGTACACATCTCAAGTACTACCATGAGCATGACTGACAAGCTGGAGTGCTATCTTGATTTATAAATTTTCAAAAATCACGTTCACACATTACCCACCCCATGATTCCATTTTTCCATTTCTGGATACAGAACACACCKAAAAGCATTCAAGTAATTTAAGCCTCTTCGAAGCTTCTGGAAGACTCCATTGAGATCTAGAGTCAGTATAGTCGACGGCAACAAGTCCGTACTCCATAACCATGCGGAGAGAAAACTTGCAGAAGCCAACAAAATAATAGTCAACCTTTGACTTCTGCAATTTGCTTTCAATGGAGGTACACTACCCTACGTGTAGGTCAGTTTTGCAAATCACTTGGGAAAATTTGGAAAATGTTGAAATAAAAAAAATTGTTTACAACTATTCTTGAGAAAAATTATTCTTGAGAAAAATTAGAGAAAGGAACACACTTACGCATGAATTGAAAGAATCAACCCAAAATGAGGAGAAGGTGCCGGAAAAAAAAAATCCCTATCAGCCTACCCAATTGTGGAAGTAAGAAAAATAAACTATTTTGGCATGAACCTACCAAAACAAACCTACGCGTACGCTATAAGAGATGCAGCACCATGATATCCAAGTTTGCGGTATTGTATCCTATTGTATTGCACAATGTACACAAAAGAGGCAGTCACTCCACCTGGTTTGTATTAGTTCCCTCCCTCTCTCTCCAAAAAATCACAGGCCATTGATTTTTTTCTTAAAAATTACCCCCCGCCCCCCCCCCCCTTTTCCTGCCATTGATCTTGATACGGATACTAATACTGGGATACAAATATTAGGATACATATATTGGAATATGAATATTAGGATATGGTACATGTACGGATACGATACGAATACGGATACGGAAAGAATACCGAAACAAATTAACCCATATCGCATTGGATTATTTTTCATACTCCCCCAATAAAATTGGAGGGGTTATGAAAAATAATCCAATCTGAAAGGTTTGGGTACATTCTTTTGTCTTGCATTATAAACATTCAATTCTTATGTGATCACAATCAAACATACCAAATTTGAATTTCAAGAAAGCAAATTCTATTTTTGGTGAATTACTTCATTTAAAATTCAAAGTTTTAGATGATAATTGATTGAAAATCATTGGTGATGGATTTTTTTGATTTGATTGCTTACATATGTCAAAAACATCCATACGCACATCTTTCTATTAATAAGCATCTTCAAAAAGTTTCAAAATTTCCTCACAAAGGTTTCAAAAGTTGAAGTAACAATGTCCAAATTTTGAAAAATGGATATTTCTTAGTTGTAATTAAATTTTGCTATTTGACCTTCACATTGTTACTAATTTTGTACATTTGGCCATGAAGGTATAGTTGCTTTTGCCAAAATATAATTACATTGAAGAAATATCTACTTTTCAAAATTTGGACATTGTCATTGCGACTTTTGATATCATTGTGAGGAAATTCTAAGACTTTTTGGAGATGCTTATTGAAGGAAAGATGTGCATATGGATATTTCCTACATGTTGCCACACAGTCAAATTAAAAAATCCATCATCAATGTTTCTCAATGACTTATAGTGTAAAGTCATTAAAGTTTAATGAAACAATTCACCAAAAATAGAATTTTGATTTTCTAAAACCCATATTTGTCATATGCTTGATCAAAATTTTATAGGAATTAAATGATAATTAGGCAACACAAAAAATAATAATCATATTATATGCACTACAATAATTGTAATTGTTTTCTTTGGAATGGCAAGATTAAGAGTTGCCGGTATTGTACATTACAAGGAACTGGAGGAAGGGCACTACACTCTGTCTTGAAACAAATCTAGGATTTCCTATAAATGGCTAGATTAATGCATGAGTTATTCCTATTTTCAGGGGATTGTAGAGATATTTAGCTTCTACTACCCCCCACTAGGTGTGAAAGAATGGAAGTCAAAATTGAAGCAACACATGTTGAAAATAAGTGACTAAAGTTGTAGAGAGCCAATTTCGACTTTAATTAGAAACAAGTATATTTGGAAATCTTGGATTTATTTTGAGATGGAGGAAGTACTTGAAGCCGTTTCTAGAAATTGAAAATTGCAACATGGTGTTTGGAAGAGCCGGCATCTTCAATGGATACCCTGCATATTGGCCTGCCACCGGTCTCAAGCCTCATCAAAAGGCCTCTATAGAGTTTGGGTGACTTTGCAGAAATTCTTGACTTAATGCAAAGCCGGCAATCCACACCAAAAACAAACTTTAATTCCTGCATTACTAAAAGGAGGAAAGAATTATGCATTTGATCCCTAAAGTCCCAAGGCCTTTTGTCCATCTAAAACCACTCAATATTGCCATTTCTATAGCAAAGAGCAAAAAAAATTCTTAAAATATTTTTTAAACTTAAAATGTTTTTTTTGCACTTGTAACTAAAGGATCTTATACTAGATTAGTGCAAGAATATGTGGAGGAAATTTTTAAAAACTTTGAGGGTGTAGATTGCATTATATTTGCATTTAAAGTGTAAAAAACAATTTTTTTTGCACCTTGCTCAACTACATTTTTTGGCTTTGAGCCTTTCTAACTTAAAATTTTTACTCTATTCATTTTGAATTACTAGTTTTCTATGATGAAGAATTTAGTTGAGGATCGACGGAAAAAATTCAGAAAACACACACTTAGTTTTCACTTATTAAAAAATTATTTTGTAGAAGTAGGTTTAGTATTGAAGGAAAAACAAAACCATTAATAGTTGTAAGTTGGAATTAAAACACACCAACCACAATGATGAGATTGTTCTAGCAAGAGATCTTGACCTTGTAGAACTTTATTTTTTGAAAAATTGTAAAAATTGAGCTCAAAAATGAACCCAATTAGTTATTCTTTCAAGAAGATGCTTTAATTGCCTGAAAAATAAGATTGCCCATAACTTTTGCATAACAAATCCAAATAGAATGAATCAAAGATTTACATGTAGATAATAAAGAATAAAATATATATGAATCAAGCTTTTTAATTTTTTAATTTTAATTTTTTTTTAGGTTTTTTCTTTGCCCACTGTGAGTAGGCGTTTGAAGATATTTACTCATAGATTGATCTTCCAATGAAAGGTTGTTCTCCACAAGATATCATAAAAGAAAATGAAAAGTACACCCTTGTTTCTTTATCTATATCAATCTTTAAGTGGAATTCTTACACTACAAACTATCCTAAAGTATTCATTGAATGTTGAGAATTTGATTTTTGATTTAGTAGTTTAAATGGCATTTTAGTTGATAAATGATTATGTATTGATAAGTTAGCTTATTAGTGTTGAAATTACATTAATTCAACATTGCAACCACTTCATTTTGATTTTTTTATATTAATAAATAAAAATATTATCTATAAAATAAATGTAATAATATCATTGTTTCAATGCTAAAGGTGTATTAAATGATGTCAATACATTTCATTGATTTCAACTAATTTTAAAGTTGACTTATCGTATCAACAATTTGTGAACAAAGATTTATGATATAACCCTTATCTAATTGCTTTACATTTTGGATATAAATTTGTTTCATCTATACATGGTATTAAAAAAAAATTAAGTTGTAGAAAATTGTCCCTTGTCTTTCAATTTTAGATTTTTTTTTTGTACAACAAATTTCTTATAACTTTTATAAGTTCGATGAATACAATGAAACACAAAAAATTATAGGTATCCAAAACAACTATTCAACCCTCTAAAATTCATGAGAAAAGCTTTAGGCTATTTATTGTTTCATTTCTTGAACTTTGTTTTTTTTATGTGTTTTCTAACCTTTGGATGTTTTATTCTAACAATTAGTATGGAGGAAGTTTTTTTCTAAATTCCAAATCAATGAAATTATAGTATTCAACAACTAGTTGAAATAGGATGGTTGGAATATGTGGTATTAATTGTGAATTTTGATTTTGCATCCCTTTTGTATTATCCAAAGTTAAATTTTTTATATCAATTCCTAAAGTTCTTTGACTATTTTTCACCAAAGTGTTCAAAATATCCACTTTCACTTTTTAGTTCATTGAGCATAAYTAAAATATTTAAAAATCCAAATTCTCAAACTTTTGGGGACTCAGTTTTTGGAAGAATCAAATCCCAAAGGTCAACACAAATATTTTCTTGCTTCAATTAAGGAGAAAAAATCTCATGAGTTTCAACTAGAATTTGAGCTAATGGATCTAAAATTATTCTAAAATTGACGTATTCAATAGTGCATTCACTTAAATTTGGAAAAAAAAAATGATTTTTTTTCAATTTTTAGAAATATTATTAACCTATACTACTACAAAATCTATAGAAAAAATTTCAACATATTTGGCTTCACAGATTGCAACATATATACATTTAGTGTTAATGAAAAAAATATTTACAAGTTGACTAACTGCTTGCCTTCTCTTTTAGCACATTGTCCAAGTTGCTCGTAAACTTTTGAGCCCAATAAATTTGATTTGGGCTGTGAGCCCGATAACTTTGATTTGGGCATCCAAGTAGGGGGGAAATCATATTTTTACAAAGCTAATACAAGTGCTCACCCTTTTTTTGAATGTCACTTTCATCTATTCAAGAATGACTTTGTATGCACCTACTTCTACCTTCAAAAAGTTCCAAGGAAGTTTATTGCCCATTTAGGGATCAAATAAATGGAGCTAAGAAAAATTTAGACTAACTAAATAATACTCCAAGTATATAACTTTGTGGCATCTAGTTTAAGGTAGGCACCCCAATAATTGCCCTGATCTAAAACCGACATCTTCAAACTTTGTACATCTCCCAAATCATTTATGTACCTATGTGGAAGAAATGCTTGTAGAATCAAACTTTGACCCTTCATAACTTTTGTATATTGTATCCAAATTTTGCATTCTTTGGTGTATTGGAACCTCCTTTCACTTGCCAACAAGACAATACAAAAATCCGACTAGCCTAATGATAGTAACTAGGCACAATACCAATTGGTGGCGATTATGGGTGTACCCACCTTATTATTTTTTGAGATTTTGAAGATTAGAACTAGAGAACATTGTTCATACATGAAGAGTCTATTTGAGTTGATAGAAGGTTACCCAATAAGGTAACGCCGCCTATGACAAGCACAACTCTAGACAAGTCTAATGCAGTTCCACTTCTTCTTGTACAGTACATTTTACAAGACACATGTACACCACAAGAATTTTAAGGACCGCATGTCCAGACTTGTACTTGTCATAGGCAGCGGAGTTACCTTTCCTTTGATCTTTTGTAACTTGATTAACCCTTAAACATCAAGGCGGATGTTTTGCGTCCAACTGATGATGGAGAATCAATTTGTGTAGGACTAAAGTGCAACTATTCATCTTCGGAAGTTTGTGTGGAAAGGGGAGATCTTCTAAGACAAATCATAATGGAACACTCAAACTCTGTGCAGACGAAGGAGTACTTTGGAAAAACCACAAAACTCTGAAGCTGGTGACTTCTCCTACTGACCAGATCTTCTTCCTCGATCTCTTCCACCACAGATCTGTACATTCCAGTTCCTGAACATAATTTTCCTGCACCCTCTGGCTGCTATAATTTCTGGAACAAAGTCATCCAAGCTTCCAGTAAGTTAGGTTACCTGACTGCACTAGATTCCAACGCTTCGCATAATGCCAAATGAGATGTTGCACCGACAACTATCCRRAAACAAGTAAACGRACRCCACTGCCGCGAGCGAGCCTGKCTCACAATCATCTGCGTCATGCAACCTGTGAGCACTGACTCATTTCCAGGATCCTTCTGGCAGCAATTCTGTGGACCAATACCTTGCACAGCATCATGTCTTGTTCCAGGCTTCCAGTCCCAGGAGCCTGCTAACTTACCACTTTGAACAATTTCTAGCCCAGTTAATTGGGCGGACATTAGCCAGGAGATGTGTCATCAACGAGAAACAAGCTCGAAATTGGGAATCAGACAGAAGAGAAATATGTTCAAATGGTGTAAGTTACAGTACAAATGGTGTTTCCGTTGATTTACAACTCTAGTGGCCACTGACTCTGATGCATCAAACCTACAGACGCAAGTCGGTTGTGCTCAGTATCAGCTCTATATTACATACATCTTGAGCGCCGCGCGCGCCCAAGATTGCTGAAGGTGAATTGGTGGTGATGAATTGCACATCTAGCGCTATCTTACAACACCTCCATCATCTAACCCTAAACCCTCCACCTCGGAATTCAAACCCGCTTCGAACGCCACAACAGATGCGTTTCCCAGGGATGGGATTAGGGTTTCCAAGAGCAAGCAGTGCACTTGACATTCTGATTGTTGGAGAGGRAATGGAAATGGATTCAGAGAGCTTACGGGATCATGAAGCCTGATTTGGTGGTGGTGGTGGCGATGGCGGCATTTGGTGGTGAGGAGGCGTAGAAGGGCCGCCCTCGTCTTGTCCATCTTCCTGCGGTGACACCACGCTCTTGCCGCGACTCAGCAATCTTTTGAAACTCGCCGACGCGCGCGCCATGGGCGACATGACGACGCCGGCGCTTTGGGATGATGCGCCCGGAATGTCGATCGTCACTTGGAATGGCGCTCGAATGGGAAGTTGATGCGACGCGCTCGGTTGCGCTCCCGGCGGCGTCTGGTTGCCCCAAAAGAGCACGTTAGCAGGGATCCCCGTGGCGGGGGTTTCGTACTGTAACGCCAGCGCCTTGGGATCCACCACGGGGATGGACGGAGTGGTGGTAGTTTCGTGATCGGGCTCACTTGTTCCTGAAGATTCGGTTGGCGGATTCTCCATTGAGAGGTTGTGGCTGRGGACGACACCCGTGTGAGACGACGCGTTGCGGCTTCGTTGGCGCCTTCGCGACGCGCGCATCGCGGCCATGAATGGCGCGTGCACGTCGCCGATGACGGGTGCGTCGGGGACGTGCGACAGGGGCTCGGCTGCGGCGCCTTTCTCCTCCTCGGGGCAGACGCTGGCGCGGCAGAGCGGGCATGTCGAGTGGGAGTGGAGCCACATGTCGACGCAATCCAAATGGAAATGGTGGCCGCATTTGGGCAACGTGCGRCCCTTCTCCCCGTCCTCAAACTCCTCCAGACACACCGCGCACTCGAGCGCGCCCACTTTCGAGTCGAATTCAAACATAGGCAGCGCCGCGATCACGGACTTCTCCAGGCCCACGCTCTGCACCGCGAGAGGGTTGTTGATGTTGGTGCTGGGATTGGTGTTACTGCCCAGGTCGGGATTCGCCGCGCGACGGCGGCGTCGCCAGGAAACCGTCCGCAAGGTGCCGTCCGTCGCGCCAAGCGCGCCCTGGTGTCGCCAGAACCACTTCGCATAGACGTGGAGACAGAGAATGAACAGGACCACCGCGAACAGCACCGCGACAGCCACCACCATAATCTTGCTGTTCACCATGTATGTGCTCGGGGGCGGGTTGAAGCTGTTGTAAGGCGCATCGGGAATCGGCGCACAATCCGCCATACCCGAAGGCCCACAACTCGACGGAGACGCCATCCCCAACCCCCCAGAGCCTCACCACAAATCCAAACGGGCCACTCTCCGCTCACAAATCAAAATTGCGCACCTCCACGCACCCAACTTCACCACTCGTAGCTTCTAGATATCTAGATCGATCCCTACGTCAAACCGGAATTCAGAATCTAGTATTCACACACCCCGAACCCACAATCGCCGCGACCAAACACCGAATGACGAAATTCRGGACACGATACTAATAACACTCTCGGATGTCGATCTCGCGCGTGGACCTTCAATGCCGACAAACCAGCTCCTTCCGCGTCGTGACGCCCAAGTCCTTCCTTCCTTGCAGGGCCAGCCAGGGATCCGTCTGTCCGTCTGTCTGTCCGTCCCATGGACTGGGTCCCTTCCTGGTCTGTTTCCTCTCACCAATGAGGAACCCGCCTGCGCTTGTGAAGAAGCAATCCACCAAGGAATCCCCGCGCTGTACCGACATCACCCAAACTGGGCATGGCTCGCGGCCTCGCCACGGAGAGTTGAATGAGCGAGCTAATAATAATAACCCTGAAGATCGCAAAGCTAGAGTGGTGGGTGGATTGGGAGTTGGGACTTTGGAGTGTCTGGACTCTGGATCGGACTTGGACGGAGAACTTGTGCGTCAGTCAGTTGCGGAGTCTTGGCTTGGCTTGGCTAGCGGAAAGTCAGCCTGCCGGCTGGCTGGCCAATAAATCTAAAAAACTAGTTCTGTGAAACCACTTGTTTGTGGAACCACTGTGGAACAATTTTATTAGTAAAAGGTGAAATCTCATTGTATGCGGCAGATATTGTTTTCTCACTCACTTGTGTTGCCTTTGATATCTCCATCAAGTTTCTTTTGTCAAATGAAAGTTGGGCGATCATAAAGATTGTGGTTGCAACAATAGTGGGGGGTTTATGTCGAATATCCAATTTATGTTTTATATTGGCAATGGTCTCTAAAATGGCTCTAACATTGGTCTTGTTCATTTGAAGATTTGAGCAAAATCTCCTTGCATAAATACCAGGGTTCATTTCTCCTTTATCTAGAGAATAGCCCATATTTTTAAGTTCTTCAGAATTTTTTTAGTTGAGCAAAAAGTTGCCTTCACTCCTGTGCGGACATTTGCAGCTCCAAGTATTTCTTTGAATGTTTGAGCATTTTTTTCTAGTTGGCAAGCGGTGTACACACATGAAATTGCAATAACGTTGTAGTTGAGCCCACAAAGCGAGGAATTTGGGCTACTCATCATTCCGTAAATCTCAAGAGCACGGTCTATGATGCATTTCACAAGTGCAAGTTTATCCCCCATAGTAGAAATTATGTTGAAGCCTTCCATCAAACAATGGTTTGGAACGCCTTGTCTTTTTTCTAAATTCATGATGTCAAAGCTTTTATCGTGACCAAACTCCATAGAAGCTCTAGGCTTGGAAATTGTTGTAAAAAGCTCAGCATCCTTGAAAAACGTATTTGAAGACTTTTCAACACGTATTTGACTTTCTGATGATAAATCCAATTCTGAGGTTTGCCACTCTTGTCTTAAATCTATAAGATGAGAATCAAGAACTAATCCACACTCAGTGCATATTAAATCTCCTTCAATAAAATCTTCTTTCACCTCCGTGATCTTTTCACATTCGGGGCACATTAAATTTTCCATTTGGGGGGGTACTGTATTTACTTCTTTAGAAAAGAAACAAAATATTGATAGTATTGTGGATTTTTTTATTAGAGTGATGGAATAATATAATATTTTTAATGAGTTCAAGTAAAAAATATGTTAATAATGGTAGAAGTTCTCTACGTATAGTTTTTTTAAAATGTAAAAGTAATGGTGCATTGAAAGTGAAAGTAGTCTTCATGCAACATTTGAAGGTCTGGACTTACCTTCACTTTCTTTTACGTTTTTTTACTTGACTTTTACATTTTTTTACTTTTATTTTTATCTTATTTACTTTTACTTTTTCTTCTTTTATTTTTTTTCTATTCTAGAACTAGACTATTTGTTGACTGTAGGAATTTTTTAAATTGTTAACAATATGGGGGCAGATCACTATCTCTATCTACTCAAAAGACAGAGGACAAAGTGATAATGTCATGCATTTGTTGGTCTTTGTGCTTGTTTTTCAAACATCAAATATGCCATTCCAATCCATGAAAATCCTAGGTGTGTTTTGCAATATAGCCACCTCATTTGAATCCAATGTTCTACAATTCAAATGAAACTACGAAAAGCCTCAATATAACAAATATGGCCTTCTTGGGTTCCTCTATACAACCCATTTTTAGCTTTATAACTCCTCAATTGTGGTTTAATATATGAAATGTGATACATTGCTGTTTACGTACTATAATGACCATTAATTTATTTTGTATTGAAAAGTATTTGCACTGTAAGAAAACCATGTTTTAGATGACAAGTCTGGGTTTTTTTAACGGATTTTAGGTGATGTCCACTTGACATCCGATTTAACAACTCCATGTTTTTGTCAACAAAAATGTCCAACGAAACATTAACATTGACATAAAAGCATGAAGTTGTTGCATTGGATGTCACCTAAACATCACCTTAAATCCGTTTAAAAGAATTGGAGCTTGTCACCTAAAGCACGGGTTTCTTATAGTGTTGGTCAATGTTTTTTTGATCAAATACCACTGAATTCATAATATATTATTTGGTTGCAAAGGAATAACAAGTAGTACGGTTTTCTCCATAACAATTAACAAGTGAGACGTCGCTTAAAASGCTTAGTACTTTAAAACCTAAAACATCCAAGTGACACCAAAACAAGAGTATCAACTCTCCTAGTGAACAACTAYCAACTCGTGAAGTAGACAAAAAAGCAAAAACAAGATAGATAACCCTAAACAAAGGCGACCTACTACCAAGCACTAAACCTGAACCTATTCAAATTAGTGGATGAATGAATAGTTTTGGATGATTAGTTTTTGACAAGTATTTCTTACAAAGCCCTTCCAATGAAGCCTTCATTTTTATTTAGCATATCTTTTTGAAGTTTTTTTTTTCAAAGAGGTATTTTTTGAAGGGTCAAATAGTATTTGACAGGTGCTCAAGACTTCACTTTGGAACATTGTCTTCAAGGCCTCACCTTTTTCTAAAGTATATCATAGTATCATCATGTGTATCTCAATACCTTGAATATTGTATTGAAAATGTGAAATCAATTCTTGGTCTTTGCCTTTAGTTTTTTTTTTACTACAACAAACAAGTAATTTTTGCCAATCTTGAAACCTCTTCCAAATATTGTTTTCCTTCTATAAATAATATATTAGAATAAAAAATGATGGGGATTCTTTTTATTTTGCACACTATAACACTTGCATTTGATTTATGACAATACTCTTCATTTGTAAAAGGATAGTTTAAATAGAAGAGAGCCCAAGTATGTAGGAAAGAATGTTCTACTAGAGGTTGAAGTGGCCTAATCGCCCTAACTCATAAAAGATGATCTCTTTAGTTGAGTCTATATTCTTGGATCTTCAACAATATTTTGAATATCTTTGTAGCGTACACTATTCTCTAATGTTGTATTAGAAGTTAACCCTAAAAGGCATTTGAAGATCATTTTGATCTTTGTTGATTTTGGATAGATCTTAGTAGCTTCATATTTTTCATTTAGTAGAATGCAGTTGGTTTGAGAATATTTTAGATTTTGTATGAATTAACTACAAGTTTCAAAGTTGAGATCATGGAAAAAACTATTATTGGCACTATACTATCTTTAATTTTAAATTCTTGAAGTACAAAATGCTTCAACTTTTATTGGTAGCTTTAAATAACTTTTTAAACTTGGTTCCTTTTGAAAATTAGTGTTGAGTTTGAGCAATCACTTTGTTGTATTTGGGTCAATGAGCATCTACAGAACTCTACTCTCGTTGTTGCAAAAACGTGAGGATATTTTAGATAGTTAGGAGTTTATGCATACATCACTCATTAATTAATTCATGTCCTATGCATTGAAACATTGTATTCATGAATACATTGGCTATGAGTAAAAATGTCATTAGTGATGGTTCTATGAGTTCAAGAAAGATTGATCACAAATTGTGACAAATGTAAAGTGCCGATTATGATTTATAGAAAAGCTTGGGAATATTGAGTTGTTCATTGATATAAACAACAAGATTTTTCCAAATAAACAGCCAAGGGCATTGGAGGCCTTTGTCTATTTACYATTTTAATGATAATAATTTGGCATCACATATGTGTAAATTCTTGAAAGATGCTAAAATCCCTATCAATTATTTCATTCTAATTATGGCAGGAGATACTACAATGTCTAATATTAATGTTGTAAATCTTGTTGTTGGTTAGTGAAAAAGATTTTTTTTGACTATATAGCCAGTTAGTCACTTGCAAGAGAAATAGAAAACATCATTGAAGGTTCCATTGAAAAAGGGGTGTAAAATTTAAGAAACTTAAGAAATACGCGCTGATTAGTTCATGTGAGTTGATACTATGAAAAGATGAATCAAAATAYATTGAAGAAGAAAGTTCCTCCATGATATTAACTTCTTAACCCTTGAAGGACAAACCTCGGTGATTGTGAAATCATCCATTTTGATATGGTGAAAATCATTGATTCTAAAAATATCCAAAGCACTTATTGGAAGTCAAACTATTATAGAACATCTCCTTTTTCCATTCAAAATTTTGAGGATGAATAGTTGCACTTTTGTCCCACATAGAAAGATTTTGTGTCATCCATCAATGTTGACATTCAAGAGTTAAGTTCCTCGACCATATTTTCACCAAAAACATCCCAAAAMTGCCATCTCTACTATAAGTACAAAATCTTGGAAGAAAAAACATTTTTGGACACAAGTGATATTTTTGTAGTATGCTAACTTGAAAACATGTGGAAAAATTTCAGAAATTTCTACCCCATGGATTGCAAGATATGAGCTTTTGAATCCACATAAATCTTTTTTGGCATTGCAAAAAACCAAGCATGGATTGGCATGAAACTTTTACCACAATAATTAGATCTTTATGGGAACAAAACCCAACAAATTTTATTGAAAACAAACATTTGGTGAAAAAACATACAATCCCCCGAAGTTGCAGCCATCACAATGCAGTGTGCTGAACCHAAATTGAACCTGAGAACTTTGAATGACTTTCACAAACTTAGTACGTCTTGGATTGATTTGAAAATTTTACCATAAAAATTAGACTAGTATGCACAACTTTTCCAACAAGTTTTTATCAAATTCATATATAGGATGCAAACGTTTGAGCTCTTCAAAGTGGACAGTGAGGAGACTTTTCGTCTCCTTGGGCGATGAGGGGTTCAAGGACAGACCTATCACAACGGAGAAAAGGTGGGGTTGTGGACTATGGACCAATGTTAGACRGTGGGAAGTTAAACCATGCATCACATAAAAATGACAACAACACCTAAAAATTTGCTACACCATCTAAAAATTTGATGATGGACATGAGGGGACATGTCAATTTGGGCATGAATTTCCATGGCTTTGTATTACAATTTATAGCACCTAAAATGACAATACATTCAATGACCTTGTTTTGTACTTTCCATTTCAAAGCACATCTCTACTTTCACATTGACCCCCAAAACGGATGAAAATTATCTTTTCTCCATCCACTATAGTTGTTTTTTGTCATCCAAAGGACTCAAAACGTCCCTCTCATTCTGTAACGGTTAAACAAGAGGTGAAGCTCCTTAGGCTTGGTTTTGTGAGAATCATTGATAGAAAGTAGTTATTGTATTTTGAATTCTTGGAATGTTTCAATCTATTGGTCCTACTTCAATAGTGAATCATTAGGAGGGATTTGAGGGCATGAGAATATTGTGARTTTCTAGACTATGGGAATTACACCATATCAACAGTTTAATGTGGTTGAGAAACTACCATGTCAAATAATATTAATTAATTGATTTTTTAAATTAATTTTTAGATAATTTACAAATATTCAAAAAAAGCATATATTTAAAAAAAAATTAAAAAAAATTTAATGATTTAAAAAAAATAACTTTTGAATTTTTTTTTTAATTCAAATTTTTTGGCAACAATGGCTGGTCTATAGTTCCTGAATAGCAAGGGGAGCGACTCTAAAACGCCCATCCTTTACCCTCAAATCTCCTCTAAACTGCTATAGGACAATTCATTATTCACTTTTGTATGCCCTAATTACATGAACTTCAGGCAAGCAACAAGATCCATACCCTGCTTTAAGGAGATTTTTTATTTCCCTTTAAGAAGCCCTCTAGAATAATGCATGTTGTTTAAGTATTAATAGGATAGTGTGGTAGAGAATAATTCAAGTTTTTGAAACTGCAGTAAGGTAGACTGCTCTTAAGGCCACCATTTAAAGGTTGGTCCGCTTTTTTAGTAGGTTTCCGTGGACATAAATATTTTTAGCTCATTTTTCAGAGAAAGAAAAAAGGATGTGGAACTTAGCTTTCTTGAAAGATTCATGTCCTTGTCTGTTGCCATGCCATGGACACTTGTATGGACCGATGTGGCCATTAACATGATGAGGGCCAAAGTCAAGATGACTTTTTTCACCCTTGTCCAACCAAACCGTGCCATTTATTCTTGAAAAAGTTGAGCTGGTAAATAAGAGAACGGTGGTTCAATAACTTGAAGACAATATATCTAAAATATGCTAAAGAAAAGTGAGTTTGAAGATGTATGGAAGTTGTACAAATTTCCTATTTTATATTGGAAATATCATCAAAGTAAAAGATTTTCGATAAAGTAAAAGATTTTCGACAAAATAAAAGGATAAAGTGAAAGGTGTAAAGTAGGATAAAGTCTAAGAAAAATAATAACTGCTTTTATTGAATCAAAAAGAAAGGAATCTCAAACTGAACACTTTAAAAATTACTAGCAAATTCATACTTTATCGAAAAAATATGATTTCAATTGCTCTCACTATTTCTCACACTTGTCTTTGAGTGGGGAAAAAATTGAAAAATTTCAACTGCAGCGTGAGGCCAAACTCCAAATTCTGACCACTATGGGCTGTCTTACCTTATTAACAGACATACAGTAACTTATGTGCATACTCTCTTCTTTTGGATAAGTTACCACCATGAGTCAACGTAACAGTCCTAAGGCTTAATTCACAAGTGCTTCAGAAGTTCAGACTTCAGAGCAACAAATGATTGATTGCCTTGTATTGTGGCATGACCTAAACCACTTGGCTGGCCCGACTTGAATTGTACTTGCAAATTCCCATTGTCATCCTTCAGTGACTTTGGGTGTTTGACCCATAAATAATGCAGAGGCCACTTCCTAGTCCATGAATGAGAGAGCATCTTTATGTGTAACCAAGACAGAAGTGCAACTATTCATCCTCGGAATTAGGAGTGGAATGGGATGATCTTCTATAGAAGTTTGACTTTCAATGCTTTCTTTTGAACTTTTTTAGTTTCAAGACAATGATTCTCATGGTATGAAAAACCTAGAGTCAAACAAACATGTAATTTTAGAATAATGGATTTGAGTTCATCTAGAGATGGAACCGTTTTGATTGCAAGTAGGGTCTTTGCTCAAGGGCCTGGGATTTTATCAATACCAAATACAACAAAAAAGTACCGCGGATCCACAACTGTGGTAGGGTACAAAGGTGCTGGATTATGCTTTCTTCGGTGGCTGTGTGCACTTTGATTGGTCTATATAGGCAATGGCCTTCACGAATCATGTCCAAAACACAGGAATTCAACAATTCACAAGATGGCTCACTATCTTGTCAAAAAAATAGGAAGAAGAATCAACATACATTCGCTGCGAGGACCCCAAAGTTTGATGTGCAAAACACTACCAATGTATGGGCAAGTGATACAATAATTTCTTTAAAAAAACGAGAAGTGATATAAGGAGATCCAAACGGTGGATGCAACAATCGTAAACATGCGTAAGCCACTCAGAAAATATTAGGCAAATCTAACGGTTCATTTTCATGAAAATCACGTCCTCATACACTTGAGGGGTGACCAGGTGAACAAAAGGGTGATGCTTGAGGGAAGCAACTGTGGCAGTTGTCAAACAAAGCCAGGAAAACGCAAAGGATGTTGTGGTGTTGGAGGGAACTGCCAGATTGAGATGTCCTTGCGAGAATCTGAAGCCTCCCTACATTGACTCCCAGCAATGTGGCAATGACCTCAAACCCTTGTTCTTGGGCTTCTGAAAGGAGGCACAACTTCATCCAATATAATAGAATACAATAACCCCTTGGCAGAAACCCCAATGTCACGAATGACGGACCTGTGTCCTCTAACATTTTTTCTCCGGGTCGCGTCACTCTTGACCCGAGCATTGGCACTGTACTTCCCTTCTC